>WSXT02218330.1:0-17135 GCA_011762715.2 Neuroterus valhalla | reverse complement strand
AATTGGTAGATTTATAAATATTATCTAGATTTTCATATTCATGAGTAGATTAAATTTTGTTTATCTACAGGATTGGTTTGTTCTGATATGGTATCTTCCAGAACTATTGAAATATCTTCCCGGTCAATTATAATTCACGTTTTTATTCCACACTTTGGCTGGGTCTGGATAAGTAAGAGCCCCGATAAGTGTCGCCAGCAACACTGACTTACGTGGTCTGCTCCCTTGGCGCACAACTTCATTCTAAACAAGTTTCGCCGACATCGTCTGCTATCGGACCACTTTTGGAGTCTGGAATATTCATATTCGCAATAAAAATATTTATTCCGTCAGCCCAAGGGTAAGTCATTGGAAAATTATTTCGATCTGAGGATCCCGCAAGACCCCCTATTTTTGATAAATTTATCCTATTTCTTTAAAAAAGACCTAAAGGCATATAAATACGGTGGTCAGTACCGTGCCCGTAAAAGCAAAATTTTTAAGTAGAAACAGACTGAAAAATAATCTTCCTTGTTTGACAATTGATTCCCTTCTGTAAGAAATTTTATTTCTCTTCATTTTAGAAATATTTCTGAACTGTTAAAAATTCAACCGTTTTGTTGCAAATAGAATTTTCGCAGTTGACATTTCCTTGATAACTTAATCATTCTCCCGTGGTTGAATGATCGTACTTTTGGGTTCAGAATTTATCTCTTTCGGGAGATATTTAAGATTTTTGTTAGAATACTGCTGTTTGCTAAAGAATCAATCTGTTCTGTTTGAGGAATCAAGAATTCTGTTAGAATTGAATTTCCCATTAAAAATTAATATTTTCATGATGGAAGTTGGCCTTTCTAGCTTCAAAAATGTGGCAGATGGATGACATTCTTTTCTTCTCTGACTTTAAAATCCTTGTTGGATGGGAATTCCACTTGTCTCGTGAAAATTTGTCTTTTTCAAAAATTCCTCTCAATTGAAGGAAATGCGATCTACCTGATCAAAAATGTAACTTTTCGTCGACGATTCGACGTTTACCGGGAATTCAAAAAAAAATTTTATCTATTATCTTAAATCAAAAGTTCAAACCCTTCCCCTTCTCAAAGCCCGAGGAAGAAATCCTATACACTGACAACTCTTACTGCGCATGCCCTTTTTTTAACCAAGCTTGGTAGGTATATAGAACCTATTGAAGTAAAAAATTATCTAATTTTAGAAGATATATGATTTCATAACGTACGAGGTGGCATATATCCAGGAGGTGGTGTCTCATATCGGCCAACTGCACTCAAGGGATCAACTGCAATCCAGAATCCATGTTCATCTGTATGGGCAGCAAATTCTAAATTTTGCCTTTTATCACGTATTAAGAATGGGACTACATTTTTGCGGATTTTATTTCGATCGCCTCCAACAAGCACAATCATAGATACTTTTCCATTAAAAGGATCTCTCAGCACTTCTAATTCGTAGCCATATATATGTGTAGTGTACCAGTCAGGGTAATGTGCATTTTGAGGACGAGAAGGTCCTGGTCCTCGGGATCCTGGTGGACCTATACAATTTTCCAAGACGTTAAATTATATTGAAGGACGAAAGATATGTAAAGCTTGTTTGCACGGAAAAAGAATAAAAATATTCGTCTGGAAACCTCTTGCATCCTAAGAAAAACTTCAGAAACGACTTCAGCGAAAAATTGTCACAAAGGCTATCCTCTAAAGTCAAAAATCGCTTCGGACTCAATACATTTGGTTCACGAATATTTTTTCTTTTCAATATGTACTAGTATCAACCATGCAGTGAATAAGTGCTCTTTTTTAATTCGATTGAACAGTAAAATATTACCAAATACAAAATATGTTATTGAAAAATCCGAAACATGAAGTGTCAGTTTAATAAACGATAATTAATCATTACAATCGAATTAAAAAGGTTCGACGTCGAAGATGGTTAATGTTATGAATGGGTTAAGAAGGACCTTAAATTATATCATCTTTAACTCGAATTGCCCAAAGCTTGTTAGTATCATACAAGAATTATCAGAATGGGCTCATTGAAATTATGAAGGGATTTGCATCGGGCCTTTTAAATTAGGATTCATCAAAATTGAATCATTGAACATTTGGAAATACTTCATTTCTATAACTTTAAATTCAAAGCTTATAAAATGTGACAAGTTTAATGAGGAACTATTTTTGATGTTTCCCATGCAGAGCTTCTTGAATTCTAGGATGAAGATGAATGAAACTCAAATTTGGAATTCTGACAAGACCAAATTTGATCCGGAGAATTTCCTGGAGATCAACAAATATAATGACCGTCGAATTCACTTTTCAAAGGAGAAAAAACTCCAATAAGGTTTGGTGGTGCTAAGTATAATTTAATGAATAAACAAACTTACCTGTAAGTGAAGTTCTATCATAATTGTACGAAGCGCCTCTTCCGAAGAAGATCAAATTTGTAGTGCGTCTACGATGCACCGACGTCGTCACAATCTTTACAGTTTAAAAAACTTTCCGTTATGGTATGTGTTCATGCATCTTGTAGACTCTCCTTCTCATGTTTTCAAAGTGCTGCCGTAACATTTATTAGGGCCCTATTTGTTTATAACTCATAAACATATTCGAGGGAATTACAATAGGTGGGATCAATCTTCTTCGGAAAAGGCGCTTCATACAATTATGATAGAACTTT
Source organism: Neuroterus valhalla (assembly GCA_011762715.2). NCBI lineage: Eukaryota > Metazoa > Arthropoda > Insecta > Hymenoptera > Cynipidae > Neuroterus > Neuroterus valhalla. Next base: position 14,465 of record WSXT02218330.1, on the reverse strand, counting down.
CGCGCCTTTCCCTCAAAGATCAAATTTGTAGTTGTTTAAAGTGCGTTACGGCAGCACAGAAAGTCATTTGGGACCAATTTTCTAGCTCTTTAGAGAACGAATTGTTCCTAAGTATTTTTAGATGGTGAAAATGCAAAACGTGGGACAAGCAAACACCAAAGCATGGTGCTTATTAGCCTCATCGACTACGAGAGCCGCGCGCGCTAAAGCTTGGGACTGATTCCGTCCCAAGCTTGGAGCACGCAGCCACCACGGATCGGTATGTTACAATGGCGGGAGATGCTTCGCACCGAAGCGACTCAGCAGCTCAAAGCTTGGGACTGATTCGTTCCCAAAGATAGGAGCTCCGAGCGCCCATACAGATAGGACGTAAACACACCCAGCACGAACGGAACGTGTGCATCCCATGCCGTGGTAATAAGAGTACCTACGGGTTTATGGTACGTTAGAGTCCCAAATGACTTTCTGTGAGGAGTTAATTATTTAAGAAATTCCACAAATAAATTCTCATTCTATATGGTAATAGGGAGAAACTTCAACAATGGTTTCAAGGAACGTTATTAAAACGAATAATTACTGAATTTTCCTATTCAGGACGGACTCCGCAAATAAACCTTTTTGTTTATTAACATCACGGTCGTAAAATCTTGCGAAAGTCTTCGATTTTTCTGTCCAACCTGCAGCTTTCTTGATGGCATCAATACTAATACCACTCCTCTTTGACACTGAAGTTGAAACATGCCAAGTACTGTATGCATCGAAGATGTCAGTATCTACTCCACTATCTTCAAGAGTCTTCTTTATCCACCGACTCAATGTCTGACTTGATACTTTCTTGTGGGGTTTATGAAAGCTATGAACAACTGTGTTTTTGCACCTCGTAAATTACTAGTCCTATCCAAGTATGCGTCAAATGTTGAAGCCGGGCAAATGATTTTACTTTCAATAAAGTATGGAATAACCAGCGTAGGCTGCGTTCTATTCAACCTTGAAGTCTTTATTCTGCCAGGAATCTTGATTTTAATTAGATTACCACTTCTTTCAATATTTCTGATGTCAATCAATGCAATCGTTTGCATTCGTTGAGCAGTTACTAGAGCAAGCAATGTGACAAGCTTAAGAGTAAAATAAGACCACGAAATTGTATCATTGGAGTCCCATTCACTTACATCGTCCAAAAAAAATTGTGGGTCCCATGTTGCCCCACACTTGGGCTCTCCTGCTCTCAACTTACTGATACCAGTAAAAAATCTTCTCTTCTTAGGGTCTTCACCTATTTCTGGTCCATGTATAAGCGCAATCGCTGATCGGCAGGTATTGAGAGTACCGTGGGGTACAACTTTCTCAAACTCTACTGTGAGGAATTTTAAAACCTAATGTATATCAAATTTGTAGAAATCAACATCATTTCGTTTACAAAAATTCCACCACTTCTTCAGAGAACTGTCATATTGCTTGATAGACGAGTCTGACAAGGATGATAACATGATGGTGATTGCCTCTTCAGGTACATTCCTCCGTTTCAGTGCCTCCCGAACAGCGTGCCTGCAGCCAGGGTTATCCTCTTTCAAAGCGGGTTTGACTGCCTACCCAAAGAACGTGAGAGGTTGATGTCCGGTCTGAAAAAAATTGGACAACCATCTAACATTGACATAAAGACCGGAAACCAAGCCTGAGCCGGCCAATGTGGTACCACAACAATGCATCGAGAACCATCATCTTCGATTTTTCGTAAAACACGTAAGATTATTGAAAAAGGTGGAAAAGCATAGAAAAAATGTTTGCTCCTATCCAACGTGGAAGCATCGACCGCCATGGACCCAGGATCTTTTACCCAAGAAACATGAAGTTTGTATTTTGCGTTCGTCCTTATTGCAAACAAGTCTATTGCCGGCCAGCCGAACCTGTTCACTATGTCCTCAAAGGCACACTGTGGCAAAGAAAACTCAGTTTCTGGTTCGAGACGTCTTGACTCAAAATCGGCTTCAACCTTATCCTTTGAACGAATGTAAGATGCGAAGATCCAGATACCTCTCTGCTCGCACTACTCCCAGATTTGCTTTGACAAATTGCTTACTTTTGGGAACTGAATACCGCCCATCTTATTTATATAAGCGATAGCTGTCGTGTTGTCGATTCTTAAAAGCACATCCAATTCCTCAAACCATCTGCAAAGTACTTCAAACCGAAAAATGCTGACAATAATTCCAAATAATTGATATGAAAAACTCGTTCCTTCCCGTTCCACTGGCCATGCGTTCTACATCCATTGCAATAAACGCCCCATCCGGAGCCCGAAGCATCTGAGAAATTTTCAATCTTAGGTTTGAATTGCATAATAGAGCATAATGCGTTAGAAATTCTTGAATCCCACCATGGTAAATCTACTTATAAATCGACTAAGAGTGGCATGTTCGCTTCAAAATTACCACTTTCAGCCTTTGGTGCAAGAAACTTTTCTCTCTCAAAGTTTTTAAGATGCACCCAACCATACTTTAATTATGCACAACATGAACCTAAGGTTGCTATTAAACCTGCGAAATCTCTGATAATGCAACTGCTTAATTTCATGAAATTCTTGACTAGTTGTTTGACTTTTTCTTGTTTATCTTTTGGGAGTTCAATCGTCATTCTCAAAGAATCATCAATGAATCCGAGGAACCTGCAACTTGTTGATGGTATCATATGACTTTTTTGCTCGTTGACTATGAATCCTAAACTCTCAATCAATTTACGTGTCTCTTGAACATTTTCATTAAGGTTCTCTCTAAGGTTCATCAAAACAGGTTTCATAACCTTGGTAAATGTATATGGAGCTCTGTTCAGGCCAAAAGGTAAGCAAGTGTACTCATATAGGATACCTTCAAAAGTGAATCTTAAATAAATCCTGTGTGATGTCTCAACCCTAAGTGAGATGGTATGCTGCTTTTAGATCTATAGATGCCATGAAACAACCCCGACTCAATATTCGTTTGACAGTTTTGCCGTCTTCAAGTTTAAAATGTTCGATATCGATGGAATCATTCAGTCGCTTTGAATTTAAAATTAGTCGTTATGATCCGTCTTGTTCTGTCACAATGAAAATCTTTGAGATGAATTGTCCTGAAACCGGTTCACACCTCTGTAAAACACCCTTGTTCAACAACATATCAAATTGATCGCGAATCAGCTGTCGATCTTGCATAGACTTTTATATTTTTTAGAATTAGACTTCTGCGAATGGTCGTCTCGTCATGCTGCAGATCAGTTAATAGTCTCATTACACCATAAAGTTGTTTCAGATATTGTGTTTTCTCTGTTGGATTCAATTTTAGTATCACCTCTATGGTATTTCCCACACCAGCAAGTGAGGCTGAGATTTTTTCCTGCTTTTCTACAATTCTCTCGTCCTGCTCCTGAATTGTACTGTCCGAAGCGGCCTTGACTTCCAAATTTAATCTCGGCGGGTTCATTAGAATACAATTTTTCGGTGGAGGGAAGGTTCTTACAAAATTTTTCTTTCTTCAGATGGAAGACCTTTTTCAACAATTTCTTCCTAGATTTTGGCTTAATGATTATGTACTGCTGGGGCAAGCACACGTTGATCACACGGTGATCCTGCAGCTTGTTTGGAAGGTTACAAGATTATTTTTGCACCACCAGTTTGAGAAACTGTGGTGTCATGATCTTCTGTAGACGATGGATCTCCAACAATATTTACGTTAAAACCTTCTTTATCTTTTGGAGACTGTTCCAAATTAATTTCCATGAGAATTGGCTCAACACTTTCACCAAAATCTTTAAGACTAAACGATTCACTTCGATTGGGTAAATGTCCACTAAATTCAGGTGAAGGACAATGATTCTCCTTATGATAACTATAATCATCATCATAAGATCGTCGCCTGAAAGATCGACTACGTGAGCGATTCCGGAAATGACTAGTGGATCTACTTGAACGATGCTTACGATCATAGGTTAAAAATCAAAATAACGAGGAGAAAAGAATAATAAATAGGAAAAGAAACTTTTCATTTGATACCCAATAAGGGTTACGTGCAATCACAAATTGATTGAACCAAAATGTGATGCGTTTAAATATGTCGCCAGACTGGCTTTTGAGTTTGACCTTCGTTAAACGATTGCGAAATATATATCGCGTGAGAGGATATGTGCACAGTTGATGTTGGAGATCATTGTAACACTAAAATGGTTGATCGATTGGACCGAAAAACACACACATGCCCCTCTGCATGGAGACTAGATCAAAAAACAGAAAGAAGGAAAAACTTTATCGTTTCCAATTCCTCTTGTCATTGGAGATAACCCAGATTGTAAGAAATTTTATCAGAGATTTTCGTTGCTGAATTTCCACTTACAGCGTTCATTTTCATATTCATCTCTTTTCTAACGTAAAACTTCTCTTTCCGAAAACTCAATTCTCATCTTGAGATCTTTCTTCTTACCCATTTTTAGTGGAATTTCCAATTAACACATGTGACGTTATCGACACAAAGAAAAACAATGAGAAGCAGAGTCTACAAGATACATGACCACAGACCATAACGGAAATTTTTGTAAACTGTAAAGATTGTGACGACATCGGTGCATCGTAGACGCAATACAAATTTCATCTCTGAGAAAAAGGTGCGAAAAACAATAACTAGGTCAGTCGGATGAACAGGAAATTTCTTCTATTTTATGTTTTTCTTTTTTTTTATAAGGAATGATACATGGATATATCGGAAATCAGCCTCAGGGCTATTGTGATATCTTTTTTTCTCATCCATTGGAAATACGTAAATCTGTTAACAGCTTCTTTATATACGTTTTCTACACGTTTTTTATACGTTCATAATTACCCGTAAAGACGGGAAATCTGATTTGCTAAATATTCAAACTATGGTCAACCACGGTATAGCTTTGTAATTTCGTAACACGACCATCCTTATTGAAAACTAGAAAGTTATATTATCCTGGAAAGTTTTGGAAATCATTTATTTTGTGCTAAGAAACTTCAAAACAGAAAATTTTTAACACGGAATGTTAGGAATAGAATGTAACTAAACCTAATTATAAAACCGCAAAAACTGTCAAGTGCCAATAATTTATTATGTATTATTATAATAATCAATCATCGTGCTAATGCCATTGGGATGGTCAATTATATAAAAATATTTATATCTCTGATGCTAGGTTTGATGCTTTCACGAAGATTCATTATAATAAAAGAAGTTGTTTCAGGTGTCAATCGTGTACAAAACTACAAATTTTGCCAAAGTTTCGTCTATAATAATATTCACATCTTCAGAGGTGATCTAAAACGGAGATTTCAAGTAATTTTGTTCTTTATATGCTACCCACGGTGCCTGTCATTGGCGTAAGGCTTTAACTGTGAAAAAAATTTGAACCTGACAGACCTATCTTTTCTTTCCAAGGAACCAAGAAGGACAGGAAGCCGAATCGGATTTGAATAATATATTAAATCCCTTTTGGATTTTATTGGGGTGTTTGAATATTACGATCGCTTTCCTATGCCTTCTTTGAAGAATGTCGTTCGTTTTTGCGATGTCTGTTATCTTGTCAAAATAAATTATGTGTCTCGTTTCGATATGATGCTCAGCTAGGGCTGATTTTTGGAATGTTCTGATCTGACTTCACTCTTTTCAGATGATTCAATGTGTCTCCTGCTGCTTCAAATTTTTCTTGTACCTCTCCACCATACCTTCATGCACCCTTCCAGTACCTTAGTGGTGGAGAGGACTCACAGCTTAAGGTGGGTATTGAATCACCAAGAATACCAGATTCAACTACTAAGAGTGACCTTTTTGTCTAGCATCACGACTTTCGGGAAATGTACACTCCCTTGACCACCAACTGACCACCCAGTCTGACTTTACTCCCATCTTCCTTCATACGTTGGCTCACCGAACTCCCGGTTTCCCCAACATGAGATCTGCCCCAAGAGCAAGGAATTTCATATGCTGCTGGAACACTGGAAGGTGCTTTTCTGTCTTTAAAGTTGTTAAGAAGTTGTCCTGTTCTCGCAGGTGGTATGGGTATGGTTTTTCTGTGATGTCTTCGATGTAGGCGAGGATAAGTCCCTTTCCACAGTAAAAACGTGAGGGTAAACTCTGTTTCAGGTAGAATCCGACCGGTGTTCCCTGAACCCTGGCCTGGGGTTCGATGAACCCCCTATGTGGGGTACTACTAACGGGTCATGTTTCCAATATACGCCGTGGTAAAACAAGGGCCCTCTATTTGGTTGAAATATGCAAGCAGCGGATGTCTCGGTTGCAAAACCTATGCGCCAAGTAAAGATTAAAATGCACGCTGTCCCGGCTTCATATTTACAAACAGTCAGCTGACTCAAGAGGAGAACAAGCACGTATTTCTGACCTAAGTTCAGCACGTGTTTGCGACGTCATCCACCATCTAGGATATAATATAAATCGGTCGTCCTTACATATACCACGTGAAATGATAGTCTGCTTCGCATGCATGCAGGCTACCTGCATGTATAGAGTTACGGTCCAATATTACAAGATGCAAATAACGCACCTTGCAATGTCTATACAGACTTTCAGTACAGATAGTACTTCCCATTGCAGGTAGCTGGTACCGTAGAACGGTTTTCCCATTCACACTTTGTTTTTACTGTGTTCTCTCTCTGTCTTTCGTTGATTGCTTGCTTGTTTGTGTTATGGTTTTGCATCAAAGTTTGTTCAACGTTATTCCCTCTGTAAGTTATCTTCACCTGTTATGCAGGCAACTCTGTGAGCAAGGAAGTTGAGGACCGAATACTTTTAAAGAAGGGTGGTGGCAAGAAGAGGCATGTGAGTATCTGTTTGTGCGAGTGGGTCTTCTGTAAAATTCATCTTCTTATGCGTGATCGGTTTTGTGTAAACTAGAACGTCGAAGAAAGGCCAATTGCTTTGAAGTTTATCTGATCTTAGTCTCCACATGACTGCCGTACACTTTCTGGCAAGAGAATTCCGGTGTCAGCTTGGATTGGTTGAAGATTTAAGTTTTGAGATGTTTCATAAAGATTATGGCTATAACAGGTGAGATTTGAGATGCCATTTCTGCGTTAAAACTTACGAGGATGTCTAGGGGTTGGATGTGAACCTGTTGTATCTTTTCGATAAGGTCGCAATTATTTTTGACCTTAGTGATAGTAGAAAGTTGTTTTATGGTTTCATAGGGGTCCGTAAAGTCTTGGAACTCGCTTCGCTCGTGCTGCAAATTCCGGGGCAGGCATCAAAACATGCTATATTGTACATATATTGTTGATAGAAATATGATTTTTTGCCGTACTTTCAACCAGGAATTAGGAAAAACAGTATTCACTACGCGGGCAGAAGTTTGAAAGCCCTGAACTGCGAGATATGATGCCCTCGGCATAGTAATTTAGAAGGTCTTTGATTTCGATATTGTAATCTTCTTTATTCATAACAACTGTCGTGGCGCCTCCATCAGCAAGTAATACTATCATGTCTTCTCTTCTATTTAAGCTTGTTGATGGCTATTCATTCTTTTCAAGTTGATATTGAGGAAAAAAGTCGGACTTGGCGTATGATCTTGGCTGTCCTCCGTTGAAAATCATTCGATTTTTGAGTAGAAGGTTTAAGCTGTACCTCTTACTTCAAACTCTTATTGTATATCTGCCTGATATATCACCATGTAAATATATTTCCGATATGAACTACATAATAATTAAATATTATAATTACACAGCTCCACACAAAAATCGAAAAAATGCATCCCGGGACCAGATCATGCTAATCTTATGTTTTCGGAGTCGCTTATTCTGAATCCGAGGTTAGTTTTACTCCATCACGTTAGAATTTGTCATAAAATCAAGAAAAAACCCAAAAACGACCCTTACCAAACTACCTGTAGGCTTACCTGACACGGGGACAGCTGGATATAACTGGATTTCAAACCACGAACAGTCAAACCCACCTTTTCCAAACTCACTTAACTCCTATCTACCTACTTCTAACCCCTGAAAATTACTCCTACGGAACAACCAGCAGGCCTACCGTCCTGACCCTGGAAACAGATTGATTCCCATACCAGGAGGGAGCTAACCCACCTATCCCCAATACACCTTACCCCTAGAAACAACCCCTACCACCCCTGCCGAACCACAAGCAGGCTAACATACGAACACATCCGACTGCTATTCACGTACTTTTTCCCCCTGAAAAACCCCTACCGTATCTTAAAATCACCCCTACCGCACTATTAGTAGGCTTACCCACCTTACCCTGGGAACATCGAGGAAAACCGGCTAATTTTTCGTTAATAATTGAATCCCACACCACAATCGGACTAACCTATCGACCCCTAAGCTAATCAATCCTTACCTACTCACCTCGTTACCTTTAGGAACGTCCCCAGCCAAACCACGAGCAGGCTTTCAAACCTGACCCTAGGAATAGCGAGGTTAAACGCTTTTTTTGGATCACTTGAATTCCACACCACAATTAGGCTAACTTGTCGACCCCCTGAACAACCTAACCCTTACCTACTTGCCTCCTTACCCTTAGAAGCCTCCCCTACCAAATCACGAACAGGCTAACGCACGTTACTCAGGGAAAAGCGATTTGAAGGGGTTAGCACTAGAATGATAAGAGTAAGGTGGGTTTAAGAAAGGTGGATTAGCCTGTTAGTGGTTTGGAATTCAGTTATATTCAGAAATGAGCGACTGAACTCGCTGTTCCCCAGGTCAGATGTTTCAGCCTGGTTGTGGCTTGGTAGGGGTCGTAGGGGTAGTTTCTAGGGGTTAGGTGGATTTAGGCTCGGATTCAGAATCAGCGATCCCGAAAACATAAGATCAGCATGGTCTAGTCCCGGGAAGCATTTTTTCAATTATTTTTGTGAAGCTGTGTCATCATTATATTGTGGATTATATATTCCTGTTGATTTCTTTTTCTGGAATTCTAGATGGAGCTACTGGGAAATTATCCCCTTTGTAGTTTTTTGCACAATCAATACCCAGAACACCTCTTTTCCGTATTTACATCGTTTAAACATTGAAAACTATTCAAATAATTATTATACTTATTAAGATTTATTCCTCTCAGTGCCACTTAAAAATTGAGGCTTGGGACAAGGAATAGATAATTCCACAAAATCACATAAGAGGTGTTTCAATGATAGAACCCAAAAATGAAATCAAACTACTTTCGGTTGGAAGAGAAAAACATCTTGATGAGGTGTCTTCTATTATATTTCCACTTAAGAAACTTCTTTTGTTGTTGATCTTTTCGAATAAAAATTAATGTTCTTCGTTCAAGAATTTAATTCTCTCCTGTTAGAAATTAAATTTCTATTAATTTAGGTAAGTAATTTTTCTGGACTGTTGAAAATTAAACGGCTTTTTTGCAAATAAAATGTTTACAGTTAACGTTTCCTGAATAACTCAATCTTTCTCCCGTGGTTATATGATCGTATTTTTGGCTTCGAAATTTATCTCTTTCAGGAGAAATTTCATATTTTTGTTTGAAACTGCTGTTTGGTAGCAAATCAATCCATTTTGATTGAAGATTGAAGAATTCTGTTTAGAAGTGAATCTCCTATTAAAAATTCATATTTTCATGATTGAAGTTGGCCTTTCTAGCCTCAAAACCGTGAAAGATGGTTGACATTCTTTTCTGTGATAACTTTCAAATCTGTTGGGGATGAAAATTTCACTTCTCCCGTGCGGAAAATGCCTTTATTAGCCCTACTTAAAAAAAGGCCTATACTAGGCCCGGATAAGGTTCCCTGAATTAAAAATTTTTATAGCAGCCTTGATGAGAAAAATTATTATTTCCTGTAGGAACACGATGTATACAATAGGCATTTTATCCTTTTTGTAATAGGGTTGATACCAATCAATTAAATTGGTTTCAAAAATCACTAATTGATTTAGCAGAAGACATCAAGCCATGGACCGAGCGCAGCCGAGCGTATCCGACGTATGTCGATCTCCGATCAACGGATTCATATGTTTTTGTTTTCAAACGTGTTTGAGCTAGTGGCTATGTTTTGTGTCACATGGTGTTTTCAGTTTTCGGTATTTTCCGGCTTTGTGTCTCATGTCCGTTTCTCAATAAACAAATGCAACATATGCTCTCAAATTCGAAGTTTATTTTACTTTTTCAAAATCTTCAAGTAATTTTTTATTATATACTTATTTTAATTAAATTAAAAATTTCGCCCTTTAAAATAATAAATATCATCAATGTTGATAAATTGAGGATTAAAAAAATTGGAACCGATGAACTTCCTATCATTTACGTCATATGGATGTTTTCTTTCCAATCTATCATAATGTATTGTAGATGAATGGAACACCGCCTGACTGCTGCCCCGAAGACGCGTGTTTGATTTCAAGTGTTGTCAATTCCGAATTTAAATTCATATGAAATTATGTTCAATGTTTATTACTGTATAATGCTTATATATTCGGTTTTGAGTTCAATAGCCCATGTGAGTTTCTTTTTTTTTCTTTCCGGACTGTAGAAAATAAGAGAAAAATCTAGGGTGATTTTTAACAAAAAATACTAACCAAGGTTCAATTAGTGATTTTTTACTAATCTTCAGTGGCTCACTTCTCTTCTTTTCAATTAGTGAAATTTTACTGCTAATTATTAGTTTTCCACTAATTCAAACTGAGAGAGCATATTTCTACATTTATTTCGGTTTCATTTAAAGCAAAAATAATTGAAGTATTTGATACAGCATAGATATGGCCCTGCTAAAGAACTTAATTATTTTGAAGGAATAAAATATTCTGCCTGGCACGGACCTTATAAGGTTTCTACGTACGGCCCTTTTTATTCCAAACGTAACGAAACACCATAAGGGCCTGATAAGTTTTACTCATCCAGGCCTTAATCGTAAAACGGCTCTTTTATGAAAATTCCTCTCGATCAGAAGAAATTTGATCTGCCTTATCAGAAATGTTACTTTTTTTCGACAGTTTAACATTTTCCAGAAATTTCAGATTATTTATATATTTTATCTTCAATCGGAAGTTCAAACCTTTCCCCCCTTATAACATGAGGAATAAATTCCATACACTGACAAATCTTACTGCGCATGCCCTGTTTTCAACTAAGCTTGGCGGCTATATAGAACCTATTGGAGTAAAAAATAATCTGAGTTTAAAAGATTCATGATTTTTTGACGTACGAGGTGGCTTATATCCGGGAGGTGGTGTCTTATATCGGCCCTTTGGATTCAAGGGATCAACTGCAATCCAGTATCCGTGCTCATCTGTATGGGCAGCAAATTCCAAATTTTGCTCTCCATCACGTATTAAGAATGGGACTTCATTTTTGCGGATTTTACTTCGATCCCCACCTACAAGCACAATATTGGATACTTTCCCATCATAAGAATCTTTCAGCACTTCCACTTCGTAGCCATATGTATATGTAGTGTACCAATCAGGATAATGTTCAATTGGAGGACGAGGAAATCCTGGTCCTGGCAACCGAGATGGACCTACGGAATTTATTGAAACATTGTATTATTCAAACAGGCCAATAAATCCAAATAGATGTAGTGAAAAACATCATTTTTCTGTCCTCCAAACTTAGTTCTTCACACTTTGAAATGCATTTTGCAATTCAAATGCTTCATATATAAAAACTATATCTCTTAAATCTCATCCCAACTTGTAATAAAGATTTGTCCTACTGAATCGACAACAAGTACGAAAGAGGGTAGGGAAAGATCATAAATAACAAAACGAAAAAAAAGTAGAGCGATCACGGGACCTTCAGAACTATTCATTAAAAATGCCTTTACTCGAGCGTCAAGTGCAAGTTCGTGTTCAATACATACACGCGACGCGTCGGGTGTGCGCCGTATGCCCAGCAAGAGTGGGGACGGGTGAAAAGAGGAAAAATGTGAGAATGGGGAGAGTCGCAGCGTGAACTGTCGCAGAATCTACTGCACATAATATACTAAACCGGCCTCCAGAACGGTAGGGAGGGGAGAGAGACAGAGGGGGGGGGGGGAGATGCCTGCGTAGGTGCCATGCTATAGACATTTTCAGTCGCATTTTTCTTGACGTGGACGGGGTGTTCCTGTTTTTCGCAGCAAGGTGGCCTCGCCCAGAGTACATGTATACCCTCCTTAAAGATGCAAAGCATCAAAAATCTTCCATGGAGGGCAAAATGCGAAAAAGTGAAGCATCCGTAACGCAAATTGTCATATGTTACTTGAACAAATATGTACATTAGAGGTGAAATATTTCAGTTATATTATGAGATTTCAGAGTTCAAGACATCAAATTACAACCAAAGTTTGAGCTAGATTGATTTAAGCGATTCCGGGAATTTCAGTCGATAATGGCGAAGTCCAAGGGGATCAGCGTTCTATCTATTCCATCTATTTTTAATCAGTTTTGATTGATTAAGGTCAAGGCCATTTCCGGCTTTTTTCGAAAACAGTTAGAAATTAAGAATCCGGTTTAATTGGTATAAGTTAAATGAGTATGATAGAAATAAAGCTTACAACACGGAATTGTACGAATAATTTCAAACTGCGAAAAATTTGGATTAAAGAATAGAATTGCATTTAAACTCATGTTTTTCTGGATTCAAAAACTCGAAAACTTTATTTTCAAAAATCACCTTTTGTCTTGATTGAGACTCAATGTTTTCCTATTAAAAAACTGAAGAATCGTACTCCCTAAGATCAACACAACGTCCAGAGAATCGAAACATATGGCTGCCTTTCTACCACTTACCAACAAATTTCAAATGAATCGAACGTGTAAGAATAATTCATGATAATCTGTGTAGAAAAGGTTCATATTTTCGCGTATGGATCGTACAAAACCAGAAATAAGAAGAAAATTATCCAATACATTGAAATATTAAAACGTTCTTATGTAACAATGAATTCCCGGAAAAATATGGGATTCCACTTGAACTGTTCTATTACCAAATTGAAGAATTGTAACATCAAAACCAACCAATTTGCAGAAAATCTGGACATGTATTCACTCTATTTATACTTGCTAACAAAATTCAGATGGACCGAAAATATTACAATCGGAAGGCAACTAACGATCTCCATTTTTTTAAAAAGGTTTTATAAACAGCTCAACAGAAATCTCAAAGATATTTCACTACAAGTGAATCTTCTGTAGAATTTAAGACGAGTGTTTATTGTGTGGAGAGGCTCATGAAGTTCTTGACGTGATACTTAAGTCGGAAGAGAAGGATATAAAAAAAAAACATCTGACAAATGTTTGTTCTACTATTGGGTAACAATGCGACATGAGAAAATCACGTGACAGTCAAGGTACAGGAGAAGGTCATAAATAAGCAAGAAGAAGATGAAGAGAGTAAAGTTGGTTTTATTGTCTCTTTCCTTTTTCCCACTCTTCCATATTTCGTTAACGAATGTCTTTAAAGAGCCTTTTTGGTACAGTCAATCGGTCACAAAAAGGCCGTTTTTTTTAAAAATACAATAAAACTTTTTTTTGCAGAAATCGCTGGAACAGCATTCAAAAATCTTAACCTGAAAAATGTGGGATCGTTCGGACGCGCGTATTTGAGAAATCTCAAAAAGTTTTTGGATTTGATATATCTCTGAGATGGTAGGTTTTTAGAAACTGGTCAGTTTTGTAATAAAATACAAATTGGCACGGACGAAACATTTTTCCTTTTTACCAAGTCAAGATTCTATAAAATAATAAACACACGTATCTTCTAAGTTGCACGCTCAAAAACAATTATTAGCACATCTTTGTACAGCTTGTTTGATATAAAATTTTGAAAACCTTCTCAAATCATGTTTAATACTGGAGTCAGTATAGTTTTGGAAAAAATCATTAACAATAAATATTAATTCCTAATAATAATTCATCATTTTCATGAATAATTTGAAAGTCCTACTTACCAAAAATTCATTAATTTAGGCTGAAGTAATGATTTATTATGTACCCACACTAACGTCGCCCTCGTCGGAAACAATGGGAAATCTACAGTGACAGGTTTGTCACGCTATAACTCGTGAACGGAAGGCCAGACAAGAAAAATTTCTGCATAAATTTTGTAGCTTTTCTCAAGACTTTCAATGGACAACTTTTTAATGGACAGTTTTTTGGTCAAAAATTTTTTTCTGGGCCCCTAAGCGAGAAAACACTTTTTCGGTACTTTAGCGCCATCTATTAATTTCACTTTTCATTGCAGCATGTCAACGTCATAGAAAAGATGTAGGAAACATTGCCTCCAACATTTTTTGTTCTCACAAATTTTTCCAAAAACCTACAATTTCCGAGATATATCAAATCAAAGAACTTTTATAGTACTGTATGACTTAGATGCGCACTTAAGTAACGCCTATCTGTCACTTTAAAAGGTTATTACGGCACTGTGCTGGTGACCCTAGCTAACGCTCGGGCCCTAACTTCACGGTGCTGTACTAACCTATTTTAAGTCACGCATAGACGAACCGTAAGTGCGAATTTA
>WSXT02218319.1:0-17136 GCA_011762715.2 Neuroterus valhalla | reverse complement strand
AAACAATCAAATTATTCAGTAATAAAAATAACGTAGTCCACCAATCCCATATTGTAACATACCAAACCCAACCCACTTCCGAATTATTGTCAAACTACGAAACCAGAAGCATAGTTCAGAAAACAAAACCTTTAAAGGTAAAAAACAAAACCTAGAGACTAAGTTTAATCTAAAAAGGGGGTTGTTAAGAGTTGACAATTACCTCCACTCTACGCCTAATTAGCATACATAAAGCGCCACCTTGCTGAGGAGCTCAGTTCTTTACCTGTTCTCGTAAATGTAAAATAAAGTGCTCGAAGTCAGTGATTGACTTCGAGCTTACACAAAAAACTCATTAAGCATTTTTACGCATAACAGTAGGATAGATTTATTTTAATTTTATAAATTTTATGAAATACCACGAATTGTATAAATCATTACAAATCTCATAAAAAACTACAAATTTCATCAATTTCCATGAATGTCATAAGTTTTCAAAAATTTCCACAAATTTGATACATTCTCCTAAATTTCATGAATTACAATGAATATCATCAATAATCACGAATTAAATCAATTTCACGCATTTTTTTGAATTAATAGATTACAAACAATTTTTTTTTCAATTCCCATTAATTTTCTTAATGTAGATAAATTCTAATTTTCTAACATATCGGTTACTTATATTTTCTTCAAAGCTCCTACATGATCCTAATTCTCTGATGTTACTCGATTACTTGACTAGTGTTTATCCTCTGCTCCGGGGAAATGTATAAGGATTCACAGCTGATGAAAGAATTACTCCTCAAATACCTAAACACATATGACTTATGATTGATTAGTAAATTTTGAAAATTGGTTAAGTTGTCGCGAATTGAAGTGAAAAAGGAGATCGATTTTTTATTTTAGGAAAATCTAGTTTCATATCATGTTCGGGAACAGTAAAAGATACAAAATATATTTTCCGATAATAAAAAGATGCGCAATGAAATTTTGTATTGAAGTGTACTTTTAAGATTTGGGAATTCGAGACCTCATTTTCAAATGACCAGGGATCACCTTGCTTTCTGAAAAATAATTTTACGGGCCCTCCTTTGATGATCCGGCAGCTCAACTGACGTACCCAGATCTGCCACAAAAGAGATAGCGGATCAGAAGCACGGGTGTGAAAGAGACATTTCGAAGGAACAGCTATCCTTGTCTCGCCATCGCGAGCGAGCACAGGTGCGAAAGGGACGGATTGGACTTGCCATGCGGGAACATTCTGAAAACTATCAATTTCAGTCCGACATATTTGATTAGGCATCATGGGGCTCATTAAGCCAAAGTATGAATGCACGGATAGATAATTTGAACCCTTGCAATAGGCTCGTTAAATTTTTGATCGTGGCAAAGGATGCGTTTAATTTATATAAGCAAATGAAAAACGCGTTTCGGTAATTCTGAACATTTTTGTGTTAATCTTAGCGTGTTCGTTAGTGCTCGTTTCTTTCACCTTCGACAACCACTGCTAGCCAGGATCTTTCGTCGTATCGTGAACAGGGCGAGGGAGTTTACTGCCTGAACCAAGTGAACACTCACAAAAGAGAAAAGCGATCTGACAAATGTTTTTCTAGACTAATAATTCCTTTATTCTTGCATATGAGATCTGAATAGATTGAAAAAAACACTAGCTCAGTATGTGTCATTCATATACAACAATGTATCAGGAGGATAAATCTGAGAGGCTAGAAATTTTATATTTAGAATTATGGGTGGGGGGGATATTTTTCCATCTTATGAATAGAGAGTTCTATTCTTCACATTGTACTCTTTTTTGTAAAAATTTAGACTTTTCCGATTAAAACGAATGAACAATTTTCATTCATGAATACTTGTTGATGAAGAGAAAATTTCCCGTAAATTTCTAAGAATCAATGCGAAAAATTCAAGCGCGTATCCGAACTTCTCGCGTAGTTTGCGCTTCTCTGTTAAAATATCTCAGCTCGCGCCGCGCCTCCCACTCATTCCCTTGGATTCCATTATCTATAACTTACAGAAGCATTATTCTGAAAACATAAAAATATAAATATTTATGGATTTTATGAATGGTATCTATTAACAATTCAAAAACAATTTAAGAAAATTAAAAAACTTTTGGGAAGAAGAAAGATAAAAGAGAAAGTAACCGGCAAATCCCCTCTTTTTCTTTTTCTATTTGGTCGTTGGATTTTTGGTTTTTGATTGAATTCCAAGGAGTTGTAGATATTAATTTGAATTTTGGATGTCGAAGAGACATTTGATTTTTTTTCAGTATTAAATTCCTCAATTTCCAATCTCTAATAACTATTAAGGCAAGCCAAATTATTGCCGTTTTGAGTAGAGATATATCGATTGATACTCTAGGGAGGTAATTTCAAGCATCAAATATTTTATGTCGAATGATAGAATACGATACAGTGAACTTCCATTTAAGTTTACCGCGCGAAAACGTAAACATTCAGTTAAGTTGACTCAAGGAAGGGAGTCACGAGTCCCCACCATCAATGACAATATCCCCCTCTCTGCAGCTTTCTCTCTCTCTATCTGTGGTTTCTCTTTCTCACAGTGTTTGTGGTGGGGGACTGTTTACTCAACTTATGTGAACGTTCCCAGTCAACTTATCCGGAAGTCAACTTAAATGAAGGTCAACTTAAATGAAAGTCCACTGTAATAGTTTTAGTTCTACTTGTGTTAATTAATTTGCTTGGACTTTAGGCATAATACTAAGTATATTACCTCGTATTATTTTTTTATTGTTCATTGTTATTTATAGAACACACATGAAGCTGTTATAGCACAATCAGAATAATATCAAATTGTAAATGTAATAATTGAGAATAAATGTAATATAAAAGTACTGCAACTTGTCTAAAACGGCCAGTGGGTTGTGCTGTTAAAACGGCCGAATCGTGTGCGCCAACACACGGTGCGGTGCGACGAAACGATTAGACTCATCAGAGACAAGCTGTTCTGTTAATGCGTATTATCAAATCTTTGTTTTAAATTATTTGTTTATTATTATTAAATTAATTTATTATTCACTAAGCTCTATAATGTTAATTTATGGAACTGTAGGTGTCATACATCTTTGCGCAAAGATTATTCGAGCATATTTTAAATATTCAAGCCATTTTTGAACTTTTTGTCTGCTGCAGCAGATGATGTACTTACAGTTATAGTCCCACTAACCTCATTGCCGTAAGTGAAAAAATAATAAGTCTTTTTTATTATTTGACGTGAAATGGAATAACCCAAAGCGCAATCTTCATTGGAGGCATAACAATAATAGATTTTTTGGTTTGAAAACACAAATTACCTATTTTTTCATCCATTTTATAATTGCGCAATATTCAAAAGGTATTTGACATTGCTATTTTATATTTCTGATAGGAAACAGTTATACTTAAATACAACATATTATTAGGAATCATCCAAGAAAATTAGTAACAAAGTTTGATGGAGTATAGGAGTGTTTTTAATTTTCGAATTTGAGTGGCCAGTTCAGCCAAGCACGTTGTTGAGAAGGCCAAATACCTGGCCATTTTTCCTCGACATTTCATACTTATCGAATGCTCTATTTGTGACTTTTTGCGTGTTCAATTTTTAGAATAATAAAATTTTTGCCTTTAACATAATTCCTGGTTATCGAATATTTAATATTCAAAGGTCATTTTCTTTTCAATTCTAAACTGGCCATTTAGGACCTTCTTCCCCTATTACAAATGTATCTCGTGACCTGTGCGTGATACGTAGAAGCAGATAGCATTATTCAGATTTAACACCAGACGAATACTGTATATAAATATAGATATATAGGTTAAAACATATAAATATATGAATGAGAATTATACAAGAATTTTTTGTGAAGTGCCCGACATTTTCGTCTGAGATTACTTTGAGATTTTGTATCAGTCGAGGATCTACCGTACATTTCTCATTCCTAAACAATTATATTTATGGCAGAAGCACAGAAACTCCGGTTTATTTTTGTCTGCATTTTTCGGAAATGTCGATAGGTGTGTAGATAGCCGGAGCCAATTAGTTGAGAACATTTTTGGTGGGTTGAGTGAAAATATTCCTTACCAATCGGCTTCGACTAGAAAGAGACGGGATCACTCCGAACACTGATCTGTATTATCCAATTGATAGGCTATGACGTTACAAACGCGTCTTGAGTTGAAGCCGTAAAGTAGAGTATGTGTCGAGTTAGCTCACTGTGTGACAGCGACAGTCGCGACCGCCACCACAGCGCGCTCTATCAAACGTACGCGCCGAGAACAAGGACAGACACACTCCACTTGATAGCTCCTATTCTCAACGCGTTTTGACCTATAAATACATGATAATATGCAACAACAATTCCAGATAAAGTGATCTAAAACCGTTATTATCCTTTCTTCGACCGTTTGTATTAATCAATAAATATTCAAGTGAATCTCCACGTATTCGGTCTTACAGTCATTCATCAAGTCAACAAAAAAAGAAGACATAAAAAACATGACGTTTGGACGACACTTCGGATCTTTTTGAAGAGTCGATACGCACATCTATAATATAATAAAAAATACTTCGTTCTTGAAAAAATATTAAATTAAATAGTTAAAAGATTCCTCACACAAACTGAGATGATAATTTCCCCAAACGCAAAACACTTTTTTTAAATCCACAAACCTAAGTCAAGCAATGAAAACGTATAATGTTTTCTATAAAAAAGAAAAAAAAAAGAAAAAAGAAATCAATTCAATGATTTGATAGTAAAAACAGTTATTTTTTCCAAATTGAAGCCTCAAGGATAATGGAGAGGCTCCAAGAATTTATGAAAATGTCACATGATATAATGCGATGTTTACAGACAGACGATACATGACGAACTGTTTGGAAAAGTGATTACCAATAAACCTCTGATGGAAAAGTGCGCCAAAGTTTGAGAATGAATTGAAAGTGTTGTGACCAACCAATGTCTCAACACTCATGGGAATTTAACCATATCTTTGATTCTGATAATATTAAAATTTTGGCAAGAGAAAATCATATTCTCAAAAGACGTATCATCGAATCAATCTTTATCAATAAATAAATCAAAACTTCAATGAATTTGAAAACAGAAATTATGAATATAAACCAAATTCATCAGAGCATCATGCATTAACAATTAGGAGTTCTTCTGTTTGATTCAATAATATTTCTTTCAATTTATTCTGAAGCTTTGGCGCGCATTTTCCATCCGAGGTTTATTGGTAACCACTTTTCAGAACAGTTCGTCTTGTATCGTCTGTCTGTAAACATCGAATTATATCATGTGACATTTTCATTAATTATTGGAGCCTCTCCATTATCTTTGAGGCTTCAATTTGGAGAAAATAACTGTTTTTACTCTCAAATAATTGAAATGACTTTTTTTTTTCTTTAAACATTATATGTTTTTATTGCTGGACTTAGGTTTGTGGATTAAAAAAAAGTGTTTTACGTTTGGGAAAATCATCATCTAGGTTTGTGTGAGAAATCTTTTAACTATTTAATTTAATATTCTTTTAAGAACAAAGTATTTTTTATTGTATAATAGATGTGTGTATCGACTCTTGAAAAAGACCTGCAGTGTAGTCGAAACATTGAGGAAAGGAATTAAAGTATTAATAAAAATGTGTTTTTGACATGTTTTTTATGTCTTCTTTTTTTGTTGACTTGATGAATGACTGTAAGACCGAATACGTGCAGATTCACTTGAATATTTATTGATATAAATACATGGCTATCTTCTATCCAGTGTATAATACAGATCATCGACTCCAAAGGACAACTGCCCCCCCCCCCTCTTTCTCTCTGATGCACTATAACACATTTTCACACAATGGTACTGGTCAATTTCTATATGTCGGTATACTTCATCCAAACTACGCCCACGCTGATAAATTTATAGGAATCAAAGGAATAATTAACTAGCCTGCGGTCTGCGATTTCCAAATTTCACAAAACATTCATCGTTCTTATGAATCAGTGAGAAACATTATTGAAATGTGGTTCTTTTTATGTATCTAGAATGTTCTGGGAACTTAACGAAAATTATAAACAGCAACATCGCAAAGATACCTCCTGATTCTTCATTTAATTGGGCAAACTGGAAAAATCACGAGGAATGTCCTCAAACTTCCCCGATTCTGCAAGATAAATGCAATATATCTAATAAATGAGATACTACTTCATATTCTTGAATTCAAAGTAAATAGGAGCCAAGATATCTTCTTAAGGAGCTTAAACTGAAAAGTTACTGCAATCTTGCGCAATGAAAATCATTCGAAACATGGCTTTTTTCACGCGAGGGCACGGGGACATGAGTCGTCATCAAGGCGTCCTACAAAATACGTCTGTACCTCTCCGATGTGTGTCCCAGTTACAAGAGAGCTGCTCTCTCCTATGCCTGCTGAACGTGCTGGCATGCTCTTTTACACCCACACGTACTCATGAACAAATACATACTTATGTATACATACTCATAGATACATGTCATACAATTTCGCACATCAAAGGTGTTTAAAAAGACGCTACACATCAGCGGTTGAATCAGTGTTTGAAACCACTCCAAATAAACTTGTACTGCTTGAATCATTATACAGGTTCAAATGATAATGATAGAAAACAATAAATACACGCATTCCCGGGCCGAGATGAATGATCGGTCTGTTTTCTTTTATTGCTTTTTTTGCATTTTTATTAAAAGTGTGCCATTATGAATTATTATTAAAGCGACAACTGTGACTAGCATCTCGAATCGCATTACTTCACATTCCAATAGCGAGCTCAAATCTTTTTGCTTACACTCGAACGCAAACAAAGAATCAGCAGATTCACTGGATTTGAGAATCTGAAACTTATTATCAACTAACATGTAGAATATCGCCAATTCCTTTATGAAACAATAGCCTTTTTCCCATCTTTCAACTTTGCACTTTGTAATTCTACTTTTGATTCCATCGGATTTTTCGTAGTAGTTAGTAAGGATAATATTGTCGGACATTTTTCGACTTATTTTTTCACCTTCAAATTACTCTGAGTGATTCTTACAGAATTTCCCCATCGATTGAGAATCCGCTTGGAAAAACACTCTAGAATTTGGAGATCTTTCCAAAACGATGTCAAAAGATGGAAAAATGCATCTTTACCACTTTCCGGATTCTGATGAAAAATGAATAGCAAGTGTTAGAATCTGCAATGGGAGGTCCAGTGCAAATTTGAACGTTCTACTCTAAAGCTATTAGGCTGAAAATAGAAGGAAATTAGCATGGAACTGTTGCCCAGGGATAAACTTCTGGCCAGGCAGCATTACACTAGTACCAAAGAGCGCTATTTTACTGGCTCGATCTCAGTAGAATAATGGCACGGTACCGATTAAACTTGTAGAAATAGGAAGGCTCTGTACTCTGTACTTCAGTTCGGAGGTCAAGTGTTTATTTTATCATAAAATGTCTATCCTATCGAAACTGCAAAAATATGTAGAAATAATGGTCTTTTTCTGTCGAGACAGTTTTGTCAATTTATGATGAATGTATTATTCTATTCAAAAACCCATCTTGGGTCTTTTTATCTGGAGTTTTATCACCAGCCAAGGACTAAGTCAAGTGCTTGATGAAGTCAAGATGTTAAAAATTTGAAAATTCAAGTACGAAATTTGTTGCGCTGATTTTTGTCGAGCACAATATAAGGTTACTGGTGTATTCCATAGTTTGTCTTGTATTGATGTTGTCATTGCAGAGCGGTAAAGTGTATTGAAGGCAACTTGCGTAACCTATGGATGCTTTTTCAGAGCTACCAACTGTTGCTCGACAGGGATATAGTCGCAAACTTCCTTATGGTCGAAAAAATCCCTTACAATGCGGCGGGTGTTCAATAAAACCACTTTTTGAGCCGCTGCCAGTATCCTACTGACTCCTTAATACTCAAGATGCTTAGTGCACCTTGCATGTACATTGCCTGTCACCGATATCAAGGAAGGATAAATAGATGCATGTTTCACATTCCTCCATATCGTCTATACTTCATGCCTCAGCTCACTATATTTATGGATCTTGGCCTTATAGTTTAAATGCAAATTTCGGTTAAGTGGGCAAGCAATGTCGATGATAGAAACTTTCCCGACACCTTTTTCACGCACCGCGATGTTAGGTCGATTTTCTCGGATATGATGATCCTTATAGATAGTAAAATCCTAGTATAAGATATAATCTTCCTTTTCCAAAACCGGAACTGGAATATATCTATAGAAAGGCATTCATTCTGTTACGAGTTCTAGGTCTAAGGCAAGTTGTTGGTGTGTAATGCCCGCAACATCATTATGTCTGTGCGTGTTCTCTCACTGAGCCATAACGCGACGGTCAACAATAATGTGCTCGATGGGTTCGTTTGTATCTACACACAATCAACACCTGCCAACCACGCGTGTAATCGAGATCTGCTTTACAGATGGTATTGTAGAGCGCAACATTTCGCTCTCTGCTAAAATAGTCTCGCAACTGTGTAGCTCACGATACTCACGGCTGCTTGTCACAGCAACGCCCCTACGCAGTCTAGCAGTAAGATAATCAAGTCTCTGCCGTTGGTAGTCTAAATCTCATCCAACGATGATGGGTCTTTACATTGCTGACATCCATGTGTAGGTCTAGTCCTGCGACCTTACGTTCCAGCGACTCCCATGGGTGCACAATATATAAGTGCTTGCACCTGTCACACTGATGACTCGGCATCCAAATGCGAAGGCAAAACCTTGTTGTTGAGGTGCCTTATCAGTGCATGCAGATCTTTTGTAATAAACATCTTTGGCAGAGAATGCCCTTGCGTTAGTTCTACATTCCTGAACTTCAATAAAGCTCGACCGAAATTCCTTTCAAGAGATGCAGTTTTTCTAGGATTTCGCTGTTTATATCAACGTGAACGTTAGGGTGTGCTCGAAAAAAACTTTTTCTAAAAAGTTGTAATGCTGAGGGCTCAAATAGTACCGTTTTCATAAAAAGTGACCCGTGCAAAACTTGAACTCGACCGGAAGACTTTTCACGGTGGTTCAAGAGCTTTGAAGTTATTATGTATAGGGCGCTCATGGCTCATCACGCAATCTGGCGCAAAAAGTTTCTTAGTCTTCCCCGATTTTAGTTGGGTAATAGTCAAATATGGGGGCGTATGCGTTGACGGCCTTTTGTGACAATTGTATCTCGAAATATTTCAAAATCCGCTTAGAAATCAGCTTTATTTGTTAATAATCCTACGATTTTAACTTAATCGGGGAACGAGTGTTCAAATAGTGAGTATACTCATACTCAATTGCAATAATCATACCGCCTATTATTAGGTAAAAAGTTTCAGTCGGTACAATAGAGGGAAGGTACGCTTTTCTTCAGTGTGCGCCTATTATTAATATTACAGGGAAGACACTTCTATCAAAAAAGCAAATGCTTAGGTTTTTCATACATAGTCATTGTGTTTTGCAACATTCCAAGGATAATAGTGCAGATGAAGGCTTCGAAGAAATAATGAAATTTCGGGAAAAGGCTAACACTAATACACAGGATACCAAGAATAAAACCCTAAATAATACCAAACTCCATGACACATGGTGTTGACTGAAAAATAAGTAAGAGTCTAGGAAAGGTGCTGCCCCGGAAAAAAAGTAATTTTTCGAACCAGCTGGAGAATGTATTTGATATTGCTGCTAGTACAGTTTTCTTTTCTGCTTTTTTGATAAGGGCCATGTCTACTCTACTCATACTACCTTTCCAATGTTATTTTCGTTGCGCTGTTGCGCTACTGGAAAAGCTTTGTCTGTCTCTATTTCCATAATTTCCAGAGAATTTTGAGCATTAATATCAAATAGATCCTATGGTTGGTTCATAAAATCACTTTTTTTCTTTTCCTAGGCAGCACCTTTCCTAGACTCTTAACTTCTCCTCTAGTTCACGAAATGTGTCGTAGAATTCAATATATTTTTCTTCTCTCAAGAATTCCATCATTTCTTCAATGCCTTCATGTGCGCTATTATGCTTGGAATGTTGGGTAATACAATATTCATCTATGCTTCTTCCTTGATGGGAGGTTGCTTTCCATGATTGTAGTAATAGGCACACGCCGAAGAAAAACGTCCCGTTTCATTATCGCCCTGACTGGAACTTTTGTCCTAATCATAGGCGGCATGGCATAGTGTCTGCATGTATTTAAACTCTCGTACCTCTGAGGAGTTGAAAATGTAGGATTATGAATAAATAAAACAGATTTCTGCGCGGATTCTGGAACATTTCGAGATACGACTATTGGAAGTAGCAGTCAACGTATACGTCACTATGTTTCACTTCTTGTGAGGCACGTTTCGCGTAAAATTGCGTAATAGCAATGATCCAGCAATGAGCGCCCTGTACGTAGCCAGTCAACGTTGATGTCTGGATGTAGTTATAGTGAACCCGGTACTTCTTATTTAATATTCCGAGCACCTATGCCCTCAGCTTCAATTACCTCTTCATTATCTACATCTCCTATGGGGATTTCATTACTTGGAGGCTGTTGCCCTGCCTTCATTTTGATGGTAGCTATTTAAACCTCTGAAAGCGATTTGTTGACGAATATTGAGCGTTTTTGGTCTGCTGGATAATGTTCCCTTATCCTTGTGGCTAGATTCGGGTACTAAAGTGAGAAGAGATGATGATGCTCACAGCTCTGAGCCATAACGCGACAGTCATCAATAATGCGCTCAATGAATTCATTGGTATCTCCACGCAATCAACACGTGCCAACCACGCTTCGATGTAAAATATGCTTGCGATAGTTTCTGGTGCTAACAACCCGGTCCTGAATAGCTATCACGAATCCCTCCGTTTCAGGGAACAGGAAGGCCTTCTTCAACCAAATACTAGATGCCTATTCATCCACTTCATATTTCTGTAAGGTTTTAGGATCCTCACCATGGATTGATTTTATCTCCATTGCGTTCCCCATTCCTCTCTGGGTTCTGCCCTGATATTCAAGGCTTCCGCTGAGGTTGAATTCAAGGGCGTGTAATCGAGATCTGCTTCATAGATGGTATTGTAGAGCGTATCATCTCGTTTGCTGCTAAAACAGTCTCGCAACTGTGTTACTTGCGATACACAAAGCTGCTTGCCATCTACCATGCCCCCTTCCTTTAAATGTCGTGGCAAAACTATCCTTCAAATCACCGAATCACTGTGATACAGCCCGTGAATGGTTATTTATTCCAACGCAAATAGTTTTGTTCATCCTATAAAGGTAGGTGTTTGACCATTCCATGAGCTCAAAAGAGTACGTTAGAACAGGAAAAGCATAGGTGTTGATAGCCCTCATTTTGTTGCAAGAGTTGAGAGAATTCGTGAGAACCAATCTGAGTCTTGCAGCAAACGCAGTCATTAGGCTCCTCTTGACTATCATATTTTTTATACCCTTGGACTCAAGAATACCCAGATATGCCAACAATGCTGTGCCGAATGAATAGCCCAGTTGATAGAGATCGAAAAAGGCCTGTAAATTGAAAAAATTTCGGGGTCCGATTTTTTGACGTAGAAAGTTTTCTTTCAGCGTCAAAATGAAGGTTTCTCAGTCTTGCCCTTAAATTTGTGTACGCTTAGTCCGCCATCTCCAATTTTCGGGTTTTTCTTGTTATCTCGCGTAATTTTTATCTTACAAAAAATGGTAGAAAACAAAGTTGTCAAAAATAGTATTCCCCATATTTTTTGTTTGAACAATTTTTTCGAATTAATGATATTTATCGCCGATATCAAGCAAAAACTGGGCAAAATTGTAACATGGGCGCAGTTTTCTCAATTTTCCGGCCATTTGCATAAAAAATAAGTGTCTTAGTGATGAAATCTTTTACTAAAACTCTTTGTAGATAGGGATACTCATCCGCGAACTTTGTCTTCAAATTGTAGCGCTTATCACGCTTAGTCCCAAATTTCGCGCTTTGAAAATAGAGCCACATTGATTCCTCTTTCATTCTGGTTGTCCAGATATGCTCTCACGCGGTAATCCTGTGAAGGTGGTTGGCTGCAAATCGCATGAGCTAGCCAAAGTATCCTAAAAAAACACAGCCGATGTTGCACTGTTTCCCGCGTTCTGCATATGTCCTAGCTGGCCAAATTATTGATTGGCGAGATCTGCCTGACCATGACGCAGTTCACCCTGATCACCGTCTTGCATGATGTCGCCCCCAGGGGTGGCTCCAGGGGTGCATGCAGGATCTTCGGGAAGCGAGAAGCGTTTTAATGTTTATTTGAAGACTCTTAATCATGATCGTTTTTTTGGTGTTCCTCTTAATCCCTTTCCTCCTCGTCTGTTTGTCTGTCTGGCATGGGAAACCCTGTCAGTAGCATTTCCACGGGCAACGCAGCCATCCTGCCACTGAATTTGAACAATGACAAGTGCTCACTAAATGTAGTCCCTTTCGAACTGCGCATGCTCCACAAAATGCAACACCATTGATTCCAAATATAAGCGTTCTGTTCAAGTCAGTAATGTGCTTGGTAAGAAATACTGAAAAATTGACACTGTTTTCAGAATTGTGCCTAATGACCCAAACTTGAATGAGGATGATCTCTCCTGACAGTAAGGAAGGCCCTTTTTGCTAGAGCAGCTATGATAGAAACCTTTTTTCTGGTTCGAGACATGAAGTAACGTCTGAAATATTTTCAAACTGGAAAAAATAAAATAAAATAGAAAATAATTGTTCCGAATAGTTACTCGTTATTGAAGTAAACAATTTTTGCCTTATGAAAATTCTTTTCTACCTGACAATTTTTATGAAAAACGCAAGAAACAAGATATAAAATACGATTTCTATGCATTGCTCAGAGAAATTTTGCAGATTTGTTTTTAGAATATCATATAATATATTGTATTGTATCATATAATAAATCTCTTCAGAGATTTAATTTCTTCTAACTAAACTTTCCAGTTATTGCATAAATTATTCAGGGTGCATACATTTGCCATGAACGAATTGTTGATTCCCGTAAATCATCCAACTGATTTAGATAGGGAACTGTTAAAATTCCAACCACTTCGGCTACGACCACACTGCCAAAAAATTATGTTTCATTTCACGTCGTAACATGCTGCCTGCAAATTCAAAGCCACATGCGTGAGAAACTGTGTGCTTATTCATTGACATTAGATTCGTAAATTTTCCATCAGTCACTAAAGAAACTTTCCTCATACAATTTCGAATATCCTGAAGACAAATCATGTAATTTTGCCCTCTAACAAGCGAATGTGATTTTCAACATATTTTTTTTTACAGTGCGGGTTTGAAGAAAATCTGTTGCAAAACTTGTTTGTACTTTTCGTACAAAAGCCATCGTTTAGATGAAAAAAATCGCAAAGTAATTTTTATGATTCTTATTATAATTCAATTAGTTCTGAAAACATGACTATAAATTATCCATGAGCATTGCGAAAAATCAGTATTTCGTTAATACTTTTATTGCGTTTCTTGAGAAAACTGTCAGGCAGACAAGAGTTTGCATGTGAGAGAAATGATGTATTTGAATATTACTCAACTGATTCAGAAACAACCTTTTTCAATGTCGAACGTTCCAGGAAATACAGCATAGTTTGTACAAAATATTCAATTGGAAACACCAAGGGAATGGCTATAAATTCGCGAGTGCATCTCATACCGTCGGAATAAGGAGTTGTTTCTGCACAATATTTATTTTAAAAATTATGAGAACCTACTAAGTCATACCACCTCTAACATGCATAATATCCCGAAGTAATGCGTAAAAATTGTATCTTACATTGTGCTTCTCTGCTTTATTCTCAAAAATTTTCAAATGGGGAAGAATTTGCATTCGAGGAAAACAGTTCATTCTAATGACGCCTAGTAATTTCCAGGACTATTTGTCCGGAATTTTGTGCATTTCAGGAGATGCGGGGGTCATCCCAAAAATCAGTTTCCCTTTTTTCGAAAAAATCGAAAGAATAAGTTATTCTAGAATAAAATTACATGGTTGGTGAGCTTCAGATCTAAACTATTATTCAACATTGTCACCGATTCTTTCCTGACATTTCCTAGAGCGGAAAACACGTCCTTTCGGGGAGAATTTCCGACATTTTGGCGTTATTTGAACACTCATGACGCTTTCATCATACGCAGCAGTAATTTTCGGATGAATCCCATCGGCGGTTACAACTTCTTGCGTCAGAAATATGGATTACAGAACGCACTGCACAAGCGGACTCGAGCTCAAGGTAGGTAGACGTGTTCACAAATGGATAGCTTATAAACAATGCAACACAGATACCTGAAATTTCTATAGTGTTACCACCAGATCCAAAAAAAAAATCTCCAGAACTTCCGCAGTTTCTTACCTATCTCAGTTCTCTTATGAGAAAATAGAGGAACGTAATGTTGGGATGACCCTCGTGCAACAAAGTTCATGAAGAAATGTCTAACTAACAATATCTAGAAAATGATAAATAATTCGTGAAAGTACCCTTCAGCGTCGAATTAGGAGATCGTTATGCACAATATCCATGAAATATTTCATATAAAGATTGTCATGGACCAGTAGACTTCTGGCTCCCAGACAATGCAATTCAAGACTAAAAAAATGGTCTGAAATGTGTCTGTCCTGATTTTCTTCAGTTATTGCACAATAGCTTCAAAATTGAAGATTAAGGCTCATCTTTCAGCCCACGTGAAACACCCTAGCACGTGCCATTGATTTTATGTAAGCTCTCGGCAATTGCCAAAGAATCCAATACATAGAAGATCAATCCAACTTTCACATTTTAGATGAAGTTTGAAAGATGACAGCATGACACAAACAAAAGAATCAATACTTATAGAATTTTCATGTACTGTGCGTATAGAGATTAGTAGAAAAAGTGTAGCGCTTATTCTTCACGATTCCAAGTGCAATGAGTGCTAGAAAAAATCAGTTTCTATAGAATATCTAAATATATCCTACCTTCAAATTTGAAGTAAAATGATAAAAGTTGATAAGTTTGCATACAAAATAATATACTGTTTCCTCTAATACTGAGCTTTCTAACGATGGAAATTGTCTACCTGGCCATTGTGAATGGTGAAACTGAACTGACGTGCTGTTGCCTTGGTCTCGTATAGTCGTATTTTTGCCTCATTATGACTCGTATGGTGATCTTTCTTGAGTTAGACTGGTGACTTTGGATACTGAATGCTCACTGAAAACAGGCGAGTTTTCTCGTTTATAACCTCAAAGTGCCCTGTGGCTCGTTGTGATTTCTTCCACCAATAAAGCTTCAAAGGACGAGCTAGAGCACACGCAACCGATATTTCTTAGCTATAAATCCACTGTTATTGGCGCAGTGGCATGCACTGGATGTTGCAAACAGTATCAGCCAGACCGAGCTAGCCGTACGAACACTCTAGAAAATGGTGCCCTTGCTTAATGTTGTCCGCCTCCAGGAGCTTGTACTCAATACTCCGAAAATGCTTAAACCGACACCATCACCACTAACAGTTCAAGATATTGCCTAAAGAATTGTCAGGATAAATAAAACAGTGGATGAGATCAATTCAATGATGGCCATAGTAGAATGTGCGATTGAGAAAAACAAGACTCTTTGATCATCAATTCCCAAAGTTGATAACAGAACTCTAATTTTTTAGTGATCAGTAGAAGGATTTGGATTCCCCTCGATTGAACAAAGACACCGATACTAGTAATTTCAACACTGAAGAAGGAATGAGCTAAACCTCGTATAGAATTGAAGAGGATATTGTATTATTATTCAGAGGTTCAATGCCTGCACCAAAAAAAATGCGCAAGCGCGCGAATGTATCGTTGCCACTCTAATCGTCCAGCCGCTGAGGCTAACGTAAGTACTTCTTGTACGCTGATTCCAGTATATTTCAAAAATGTCCAAGTCGTATGCACTGAGTTCCCTCTACTTCAAAAAATTATACCGTCAACCGCCTGTTTTCTCAGAAACAGATTCCAAATACAATAAACTCTGAGAAATTCAGACTTCATTCGTTCTAATTTATCCTCAACTAGAAGGTTAAGTCCGCTAGAAAGGGCTAGATCGATCTCAATCTTTAACAATAGCCAGATATTAAAGTTAGTCATTTTCTAAAATAAAAAACATTTTTGTGCATTTGATAAAGGTTTCCCAAAATAACTTGTTAGAGAACAAAACGAGGAGAGTTTTTTAGGATTTTCGAATCCTGCTATCATATATGGAGACTCCGTGCAACAAGAAAAAATTTTATCATTAGAACTTCGAAAATTCTCGTAGAAAACTCTACGATCCTTCAATGAGATAAATGGACGACCATGCGCCACAAAAGATTCTAAAGACAAAGATGGACCATCGTCTTCTGCACAGTTGCTTGGTGAATACAAGTTATTCCCAGTTAATCTAAGTAGATCTTAGTCTCAAGCTGTTCAAATAGCAATATCGTATTGCCCACTTCAACTGAGTACATAGGACTTCGTCCGAGTGCTTGAAATACTTGGACAACAAGCTCGCTGGTACTAACATTTTACCTTTGGATGAAATCTCAGAGAGTCTTGGTGACAAGCGCCTGCAGCCGATTTTGGCAGAGCTCAAATCTAAATCCAAAGAAGCCTAAATAATATTTTGGGATACCAGAGTACAGGCTAACTAGCCGGATTCATTTCCAAAGTTGAAGAACATAAACATTACATGCATCTGCAAACCATGAATAACTTTCATCTCTACAATGCTCCCAACATTCAACTTTACTTGAGCAGAGAGGAAGAGCAAGTTGAGAAATTTTCAAACAGGTTGAATATAAGTCTGAATCAGTATAATGGCCAACAATATAATAGCCAAACAAATGTATACACTGTAAAAAAAAAGTGGTTGAAAATTACCACATTAAGGAGGAACGGTGAAAGCATTTCAAGTCAAATGAGAGTCTAAATTTTTTTCAATCACGGGAATTGAAAAATATTGTCATAAATTTTTATGTTGAATTCAAAGTTTTATGCGGCAAGAAATATAAACTCTGGAACAGTCTTTGAGTTTTAATATATTAATAAAAGTGAGGCGTTTGACTAGTGCGTTTGGTCAAAACTAAATAGCTGGCAACGTCGCAAGTCCCGACTCAACGCATTTTCTCTCTGGGATTAGGACTAC
>WSXT02218309.1:0-17137 GCA_011762715.2 Neuroterus valhalla | reverse complement strand
AAGGAGGAGGAGAGAAGAAGAGAAGAAAAGGAGAGAGTACAGCGAAGTAAAGACGAAGTAAACAAGAGAAGAAATGTAACTATTTTGATGAAGAATAATATTTTTTTACATTCTCAAAATATTACAAAATTGACTATATGTACGTTAGGAAAAATAAATTCATTATCTGTAAATCTTTCAAAAGCAACTAATATTGATTGAAATAATATTCGTTGGCTTGAAACAATTTGATATAAAGAAGTTAAGAATGAAAGAACAGAGACGCGCGCCTTGGCGCGCGTTACTCTCCTAGTATACATATAAATCTCTTATTCTAACGCATAACGCAACGTGGCGAGATGCCTGAAACTACGAGCGAGTGAACGACGAGTGATCGAGTGTTTAGGGATTCTGAACGATTTGAGCGTTCGAGCGAGAGAGAAAGAGCGCAGTCTCGTCTTATTCTACCTAATTCTACTTATTCTTACTGGACAATTTCATCCACCTTATTTTATTTTGTGACTTCCGTTTCCTTTTTCTTTTACTTCTCTTCCACTTCAGCCATTTCCTTTACCCAATCATTCTTTCATTTGATCTCATTCGCTCATCTAGCTTCCTCCAATTCCCTCATCCATTCCTCTCCTCGTCCTTCCTCGCCCAGAATCATTACCACGTTCTCTTGCCAGCTCCCTTCATCTTCTATTCCTCTCATACATCCTTCCCATACATGTTCCCGTGTTTCTTCTTCCCATTTACATATTCTGCACTTTCTTTCCTCCTTTCCCTCCCAATACATCGCTTCCTTGACCTCGTTCCCCCATCTGAATCTTGCAATTCTTGTCCATCTCTTTTCTCCCCACCCCTTTTCCAAATATTTTGGTAGTCCTTCCTTTTTTATTATCTTATACCATTTATTGTATTTTGATTCAATAATCCTTCCCCATCTTTCTATTAAATGACTTTCCTTATCTTTCTCTTATAATTCTTTAAAATTTACTCCAATTTCCTCCCCTAAATGTCTATCTGTAAGGAACTCTCTTCTTTCTTCTTCCCATTTCGTTAACTCGATCGCCCTCCCTCTTCTTTCTCCACCTCCTCCAGACATTTTTTCGTTAACTCTCCTCCTTCTCCCTCCCTTAGCTTTTCTTCAAATCTCCATGCCCTCTTCCCTGCTCTGATACACAATTTCCCCCCTTTGCGTTTTCTCTCTCACCATATATCCAGGTGTCCTCCAATGCACTCCTAGCGTCCATCTCACGTATCGTTCCTGTAACCTTTCCATCTCTTCCCTTTCCTTCCATCCCCATATCCTGAAACCGGCCATACCAGGGTATCAAACAACCACATTCTTCTTTTCCAATCTTTCTCGAATCTTTTTTTCCTATACCCCATACCTGCTTCATTACCCCTGCCTCTTTTTTTATTCTTTCTCTTGTATGTGTCTTATGATCTCCATCTGCTTGTAAGGTGTATCCCAAATATTTAAGCTCCTGTACTCCTTCTATCTTCACTTCCCTCCATCTCCCAGTCCATATTTTTTTCCTTCCTCCTCCTTTTCTGAACCTCATTATCTTCGTCTTTCTTACCCTCAATTATAATTCCTTCTCATCTAAGTATTTCTCCAACCCTGTAATTAGCCCCGCCAATCCCTCTTCATCTTCTGACATCATTACTATATCATCTGCGTATGCCACTTTATATATCTTTATTTTTCCATGTAAGCACATCCCCATCCTTTTTTGACTATCCCTTCTTCCACGTCTGAGATCAAGGTATCAAATGAAAGTGGGCTCAGAGGACACCCTTGTCTTACTCTCCTCACCAACCAGAAACCATCTGCTACTTGATCGTTTACCTGCACCCTGCTTTTTGTCTCACGAAAGATTTCCGAAACTCTCTTTATCAGACCTTCCCTTATACCTTTTTTCACCATAACCTTTTCCAACTCTTTCCGGTCCAGAGAATCGAACGTCGCTTTTAGGTCTGCGAACATCGCTATCATACCTCCCTTTTCCTTTATAATCCTCCTATTTATTATATAATATACAACATATATGTTTTCCATCACCCCCATCTCTTTTCGAAACCCCGTCTGATTTTGTGGCACTATCTTTTTTTCTTCTACTTCTTTCTGCAATCTCTCCGGTAAGACCGTTACCTATATTTTGTACAAGGTTGGCATTAGTGTGACTCCCCTATAATCTTTAACCTTCTCTTCTTTGCCTTTTTTAGTTATCGGTATCACTACCCCTTCCTTCCCTATATTTAGCCAACCCTCTCCTCTCCATACCCTATTTTACATTATTCATGCCCATTCCTTAAGCTTGTTCCCCTCATATTTCCATACTTCATTTAGAATCTCATCCAGACCTGGAGCCTTCCCCTCCTTCATTATTCCTGACACATTGATTATTCCTTCTTTTGTTATTTCCTCTTCCTCGTCTCTTTCTCTCCCTTCTCTTCCTTCCTTCCTAGCTTCATTTTCTACCCCTCCTATAAAATCCATATAATACTTCTTCCATTCTACTATCTCAATATCCTGGGAATTAGGCTTTTAATAGGAGGAGATTTTAATGCAAGAACAGGAGATAAAGGAGGAAGGGAATGGGGGGAAGAGAGAAGAAGAAAATCCAAAGACAAGATACTGAATGGGGAAGGGAAGAAATTTTTAAGGTGCTTAGAGGAATTCAGATGGTTTATCACAAACGGCAATAAAGAGGGGGATGAGGAAGGTGAATATACACGTTTGGGAGACGAAAGGGGAACGGTCATTGACTATGTGATAGTAGACGACGAGGTAACAGAGGAGGTCAAGAAACGGGTAAAAAGGAAGCAAAGGTAAATAGAACAGGACGAGGGGATTGGTCAATAGAAGGAAAAGAGCAATTCAGAGAGAAGCTGAAGGATGTAAAAATGAGAGAAGGAAATGTGAATGGAGAGGTAGAAATAATGATAAGAGAAGTAAAAAGTGTTTTAAATGGAACAAGCAAGGAAGAAGTTAGGGAGGGAACGGGAATGGATATGATGAGGAATGTGAAGAGAAAAAGAAGGAAGTAAAAAAAGAACTAAGAAGATGGAGGAAAGGAAAAAGTAGAGGAGATGAATATAGAAGAAAAAACAAGGAATAATGAGATATGTGATAAGAAGATAGAGGAGGAAAATAGGAGGTTTGAAGAAGAGGTGGAAAAGGCTAGAACAGAAGAAGAGGTTTGGAAAGTAGTAAATAAAGAAATAATAGAATTTTGAACCCTAACAGACGAATTTTCTACAAAATAGTGTAAACTTTGTAGACGAAAATATGAATTTCTAAGAATATTCAGTCTTAATCCAATCGAAAATAGTTGCAGTCTAAGATGAAACCTTCAAGCCAAAAAAAAACGAATTCCAGTCAATTCCAGTTTGAAACTTATAAGTTTAGCAATTTCGAACTATTAACTTGTGAAATTGAAGAATTCTAAATTTATCCTTAGAGAAGTATAAAACTTTATTTCAAAAGAATTTCAAAAAGAGAGCGTATCAGTCAGAACAATTTTCTTATGTTAGTAAAGAATTCAAGTTAAATTGGTTCAAATATAAATTTCTAGAAATTGAGCACCCTAAAATTCAAGAAACCTTTTGATATATCTCAATGATTATAAATGTACGATATCAAAAATCTGTCAGATTATGATTGAAATTTGGAAAAACCTAAATAAATTCGAAGCGAAAATTGGCTAGTTCGGAATTTGAATTGTTTCAAACCAGGAAATTAAAAGTCTGTATGGTTACATATTAATTCAATTGGAAACGTTCCAAATTGAATGATTTTAGTTTAAAAGTTCATGGATAAGACAATTCCAAGTTTGAAAATATCAAAAATTAAACCATATTCATTATTTTTCTTTATTGTCCCAAATTTTGTTTGCCTCAAATGTAACATTGTGCAATATTAAATTCATCCATTCCGGAGAAACTGGATTTTAGAATCTTTAATTTGAATTATTTTTTAGTTTGAAGGTCTACTGCAATTTTATTAATTTTGGTCTTCACTTTTTCTTCCATTTTCAGACTGAAATCGAGCTGGAGAGGGATTACAAAACAGTCACGTGATTATTAAGCAGTCGAGTAGAGTTGAAAAAAAGTGATTGAATAAAGAAATATTCTGCGAGTCTTAGGTTTCATTCTGCCAGAAGGATTTATCCGCGATGCTTCTGCTTGATGGGTTGGAACGATCAGAGTTCGTGGAAGTCAGGACGAAAAGAACACTGGAACATTTTATCTCTCCTGCAGTTTCTGTTGCTGCCTTTTTTCCTTCTTTATTCTGCTTTTGAATTGAGCGGAAAAAGAATCATCGCTTTGAAAGGACCAACTGAAATTCACGTTTTATCAAATCTATTTCGTGATTAGATTAGAGTACCTTTTTGCAAGGTTCATAGGGTTTGGATCTTGCGACATTTTTGACTTTTTTCTTTTTTTTTTGAATAAAATACCTCGTTCTTTCAAAAGTTCAATGATTTCTTTGAAATTCTGTTGAAAATTGGTTCCAGTTTTATTCGAAAATGAATTTTTCAAATCGTAATTTCAACTACTCGTTTTCAGTTGAAAATTGATCTTTTAAAGTTGGAAATTCAACTATTCGATTGAAAATTCATCTATTATAGTTTTAAGTTCAATTATTTGTTTGAAACTTCGTCTTCTTTGTTGAAAATGTTTATTTCAATGAGAGAATTGATCACTCCTAGTTGGAACTAAATCTATCAGGTTGAAAATGCATGTATTTTTCCGATTATTCGTATTTTTTGGCACAAAGTTTTTTCAAAATTACTCTCCCCGAGATAACTCGTCTTTTTGGCTCCAAAGTTATGTAATTATGTCTGAACATTACATTTTTTGTTGGAAATTCATATCTTTGGTAATAAATTAAATTATTTTGTCTGAAAACTTAGCTCTTTGGTTCGAAGTGGAACTAATTATTTGAATATTTGGAATTAATGGAAAATTATATGTGAGGCTTGAAAATTCAACTGTTTTGGGGATATGTAACTCATCTTCTTGGAATCGAAATGAACCGATTTTGTTCAAAGTTAATTTTCCTCTGAAAATTACCTTTTTTGTTGGAATTATATATTTTTTGGTTAAAAAATGATATTTTTGGCTTAACCAATCGACTCTCGTGTAAATGATTTGTTTTTCTGTTCCTAAAATTGAAGTATTTCGTTTCAAATGAATGTGTTTGGTTGGAAATTGCCATTCTTAATGAAAATTCATATTTTTGGCTGGAAATTCAACTATGTTGATAAAAAATTTAACAATTGATTGAAATAATAAACTAGACGCTGAAAAATTGTTTTGTTGATGAAGAATTATTTTCAAAGCAGAAGAACTCAATTTTCTTGTAGATAATTTGTCTTTTTGGATTCAAAACTCAACAATTTTGTTGAAGATTATTGTATTTTATCGAAAATTTGTATTTTTGGTTAAGGATTTTACGTTTTTGGTGGAAAATTCAACAAGTTGATTCAAAATTGTGAAAAATATTTGGATATTTAACTATTTAATAGAAAATTGCCTTTTTTTTAAATTATGTTTTTTGGAATCAGAATCCTTATTTTCTGGTAGAACATCAATTTCCTTCTTTTCTTTCCAAAGGAACCCGTGAAATATAGTTAAATTTTAAACTAAAAAATATTATTTTTCAATCAAGGAGTTATTTTCTACCAAGATGTTTCATTTTTTTGTTGAATTATATAGATTATCCAATTTTCATAGAAATAGTTTAATTTTCCAGAAACGATAAATTTCCAACAAAGTAGTAAGATTTTTTTCTACAAAACAGTTGAATCTCCAACGGGATAAAAAGTTTTCCTATTAAAAAAACACGAATTTTTTATGAAATACATGAATTTCAATCCGGCCAAACCAAAAATGGGATGATTAGATTTTCAGTAAGAAAAGAATTATTTCATGTCAAAAAAAAAATAATGTTCAACAATATGGAATAAGTACATTGCCAAGCTAGAAAGGGAAATTTTCAACAAGAATGTTAGAATTTCAATATAAAAGTTCATTTTTATCACAAAAATGTAAATTCTGGAAAAAATATAAGAATTCACAACCAAAAATAAGAAAAATTAATTTTGCAGGTGAAAAATAAATTTCGAATCGAACAAAAAACAAATTTTCAGAAAAGGAGTTGAATTTTATATTGCAAAAATTAATCTTTAACAGAAAGAGATAGATGCGAAACGAAAACTGTAATAATTTATTTTCTAACCCAAGAAAATGTATAATTTAGATGAAAAACATGTGAATTCAACTAAAAAAGAACACATTCAACAAAAAAGTAAAATTTTCAACGCAAAATCATGGATTTTCAACTCAAAAGTTCAAGTTAATCTGAATAAATAATTTACTAACAAAATAGTTAAATTTTTAACCCGAGAGGAAGAATTTAAAATAAAACAGTTAAATTTTCAATTAAACATATGAAGTTTTAACCCACAAGTATGAATCCTCAACAGGAAAGGTCAATTCAAAAGAGAAAATTCCATTTTCTTACGTAATAGTTTCATTTTTCACCTGATATTTTTTTGGGTAAAAAATTATATTCTTGGCTTAACAGTTCAACTATTTTGATAAAAAATTAAGCAACTCATTAAAATAATAAACTAGATGCTAAGAAATTATTTTGTTGATGAAGAATTATTTTCAAGGTAGAAGAACTTAACTTTCTTGTAGATAATTCGTCTTTTTGGTTTCGATTTTGTTGAAGATGATTGTATTTTCTCGAAAGTTTGTATTTTTGGTTAAGAATTTTACTTTTTTGGTGGAAAATTCTCCAAGTTAATTCAAAATTGTAAAAAATAATTGAATAATTAACTATTTTATGGAAAATTAACTTTGTTATTCAAAAAGTTATATTACAATAAAATAGAATGACAATTCAACTCTTGTGTTGGGAATCTGCTTTATATATTTTTGAATACATATATTTTTTACGAAAATCCAACTTTTCAATTTTTTGGATCAGAACATTTTTCCATATTCTGTTCAAAATTTGTCTCATTCCTTTTTTCTTTGAATACATGTCGTTATCAGTTGAGAATTCAACAATTTGGTTTGAAATTGATGTATTTTCCGAAAAATTCATTTATCTTGAAAATTCGTCATTTTGATCAAAAAAGGGAAAAAAAAAAGATTCAAAAGTCATCTCTCTTATTTGAAAATTCATATTAACCTCCATGTTTTATCGTTTTCCTAATTTTATTGTTTTAGTTGAGGATTAATCTATCCCTGTAGAAAATTCTACCAGTAGATTTAGAATTCAAACTATCAATTGTAATATTTGACTATTCGGTAGAAAATGAACAACTTTGAAAATAAATTTTCTTTCTACATTGAATTTTTTCACACATTAATGTTCTCATATGACAATTAATTCTATTTTTAATTGAAGATGTATTCCATTATTTTTCTGGAAATCGTCTTTTATAACTCAAATCGAATGGTTAAAAGTATGTTTCTCTTGGTTTTCGAAAATTGAGTTTCGGAATAAAAAATTGAACCGTTAATTTTTTTCCCTGAAATATGAGGTTGATAGTTGAAGGTTCAAGTGCTTCATCTTTTGGATCAAGAAATACGAAGTGTCTCGGCTAGTCATCCTGAAAATAATGTAATTGATGATAATTTTACTCCTTTCTGGTGGGGAAAGGTTAGGAAAACCACTGCATTTCTTTGTAATACTCAGTATTTTTATCTTTGCTTCATTGATTGCTTAATTCCTGTCATTTTTCGGCGATAGAAAAACTCGCAAAGGATCTCGCGCGTGAACAACTGGGGAGCGTCGGACCTTCTGATTGGTTGGCTGCTCCTCCCTTCCACTCGAATGCGGCGAAAATGCGTTGCTAGCTGAATTCTAGGAACGTTGCATTTCTGGGAATTCAGAACTGAGGCTGAATATCCGGAATAAAATCTCTATGACTATTAATCTAATTAAAAACGCAGTTCTAAATTACGACTACCATAAAACATTTTGGTCTCAATTATTTACAAGTACTAGAAGATTATCATCAACCTAATTTTAAAATTGAAACTAGTTTACTGCAAAAGTCGTTATAATAGGATGGTATATGACAATATAATCAATTTAATTTGAAATGCTTAAATTACTTATACTTCAAATAAAAATGTTGCATTTTGAACATAATAGATCAATTTTTAACTAAATGGTTGAATTTTCTACCAAAAAAAAAGAACATTCAACCAATTGATTTAGTTTTACATTGAAAAAGACCAGTTCTCATGAAAAATGTCTCTTTGTAGGTTCAAGGTTCTACTCTTCTTTCAAAACTGTCTTATTTGGTCCAAAATTCAATAGTTTTTTTAATAATTCGTCCTTTCCTTGGAAAAATTCGTCTTTTATGGTAGAAAATTCAAGTTTTATCGTCGAAAATTGACTTTCCCGTAAAAATTCAACTTTTTTTTAGAAGAAATCCGTCTTATTGGCTTGAAGATCCAAGTGTTTAGTTGCTGATGCAATTCTTTGTGATTAAGTATTTTTTGGCCTTCTAGTCCATCTGAGCTATTTGAGAAGTTGATTAATCCAGTTTTCGCGTCTGACACATTTTTCTTGGAATTTACGTTGACGTAGGTAAATTTCCTGACCTAAAACCAGTTTTCCAAACAAGTTTGAATTATGTCACCGTCTTAAGAGCCAGAAATTCGCACATTGGTTTGGCTGGTGTTTGAGTGTTGGAAAATAATTGATGTCACAGTTAAAAACGAGGAAATTCCATCAAAAGTCTCACGTTTATTCATGTATCAGTGTCATCTAACCGTTCTGGTGACCCTCAGAAAATTGTGCTCCAGAATTATTTTGACCAGGTTAGGGGGAAACTAGGTTCAAGATTATAAAATTCGATTACACTTCAGAAATGAAGAAGTGAAATGAAATTTTAGATGGAATACTTCTTTAATTCGAAATTTTACAAAATTTACAACAATGTTGGATTTAAGATTTTGGCAGTCACTTTTAGATTTAGTTACTTTTATCATCAAATAAAATTTTTTTGGATGTATAAAATTTTATTCTGACTAAAAGTTATAGAATTGAAAACGAAATTCTCTACCCATCGAAAATTTTCAAAACTTCAAGCTCTTCAATTAATAAAAAATGTAGAAACTCCTGAATTAAAAATTTTTTAAATGAGAGGATCAACAATTGGCATCTTTTTCCAATTGAAAAGAATGTCCAAGCATAAAGTTACAAATAATAGGAAGCAGTACAGAATCGGATAAAAAAAATTTTGATCCAGAATAAGTTTCTTTCATACAAAATTCTTGAAGAATCATTTTGTTATACAATAATTTATCTAATAAAAAATTTTGAAATGAAATTCTTGTTGAAGAGTATCAATTGTTGATAAATTAATGATTAATTAATACCCGGAAGATGAACGTTCTCTAAAAAATATAACTTATCAACGAAATATTTATATTTTAAACAAAAAATATGAATTTTTTAGTAGTAAATTCAATTTTCAACCAAAATTGGAATAGTTCAACAAAAACGTTCAAAATTCAACCAAATAGTCCGGTTTCCAAACAAAAAGATGTTTTCTTGAATTAAACGGAGGATTCCTAAAAAGAAAAAAAAAATTGGTTTCCAAGCTACAAAATCAAATGCTCCGAAAAACAGGTAAATTTTGAGCCGGCAAATTTAATCCTTCACCATAAGGAATAACTTTCAATCCAAAAAGTTGAATGTTCAACCAAATAGTAAAATTCAACCAAGAACAATGATTTATCAACCAAATTTTGTAATCCTTGATCGAAAAGACGAATTTTTAACAAATAAGGTTCATTCTTTATTCTAGGAGAAAAATTTCCAAAAAAACACATGAACTTTTTACTCATAAAAAATGATTTATAACCAAAAAGTACAAACTTAAAAAAAAAATCAAATTTTCTACCAAAAATATGAATGATCTACAAGGAATTACGATTTTCCAACAAAACGATTTTCGTCAAAAAGACGAATTATCTACAATACAGGTAAATTTTCAACTAAAAAATATAATTTTTCATTCAAGAAGTTATTTTCTACCAAGTTGTTTCATTTTTTTGTTGAATTATAGAGATAGCTCAATTTTTTAAGAAATAGCTGAATTTTCAATAACCGTTAAATTTCTAACAAAGTAGTAAAATTTTCAATCGGAGAGTTTAATTTTGGAAGAAATAGTTGAATCCTCAACCAGAACATATTTATTTTTAACTAAATAGTTGCAGTGTGAAGCCAAAATAGCCAAAATAATTTCATTTTCTTACAAAATAGTTTGATTTTTTACCTGAAAAGAAGGATTTTTAATCAAATAGTTGAATTGTTAATTAAAAATAAATTTTTCATGTGAGTGGTTCAATTTTTAAGAAAATTTTGAACAGAAAACATAAATTTTTACCAGAAAAAGCGGATTCTCTTCAAAATACATGAATTTCGTCCTAAATACATGTATTTTTAATTGACAAAGGTATAATTTTAACTAAACATATAATCCTTAAATCATTTACATACCAATCAGTAGAATTTTCAGGCTAAAAAGGTGAAATCTCGTCAAAACAGATTAAATTTCAACATTTAATTCATATTTCATACACAAAAATGTGAATTGAAAATAAATTACAACAATTAGTTTGCAACCAAATATTTAAATATTGTCCCAAAAGTAGGATGGTTCAATTTCAAAGAAAAGAAAATTTCGCAACCAGGCCTCGAACCAGACAAAAAACGAATTTTCAAAGAAAAAGATCTATTTCAATTCAGGTTTTTCAACGAAAACAGACGAATTCTCAACAAAATACATAAATTTCCTGCTTGAAAAAGATGAATTTCAAAACGGGAAAAGAAGAAGTAAAACGTTCAAACAGAAAAAATATTTCCAGAAAAAAAGAAGAATCCCGTACAAAAATTGCAAAAATTAACATTCAAACCAAAAAGATTTAGGATTAGAATGAAAAAATTGAAACTCAGCATGGGAAAGAATTTTTAGCGAA
This sequence comes from Neuroterus valhalla, assembly GCA_011762715.2. Taxonomy (NCBI): domain Eukaryota; kingdom Metazoa; phylum Arthropoda; class Insecta; order Hymenoptera; family Cynipidae; genus Neuroterus; species Neuroterus valhalla. Next base: position 6,130 of record WSXT02218309.1, on the reverse strand, counting down.
AGAGTTGAATGAGAGAAAAGAAACCAATCAGATTGTTTATTTTTCGAGCAATTGGACAAACTTTGTTCAAAACTGTTGAATTCTCAAAAAGAAACATTTATAAGAAAATAGTTGTATTCTTAGCCCATGAATATGAATCCTAAAAATAAGAAGTTCAAATGATTTTTCATCAAAATTCAGGGTGGCGATTTGGTGGACGATTTCAAATTTCCGGTTTTTCCTGCTCAAGTTTTTCAATTTCCCCAGTCAACTGAAAGTAACTTATTCATTTTTGTAACAAAATTGGAACATTTATTTTAATTCATGACGTTAATTTTTGGAATCCTTCAACACAACAGATCGAACATTGCAAAAAAAATAATTTTGGAAAAAATATCCAAATTCACTCTGGAGATATAATATTTTTCACAAAAAATTGGAACACTTAAACTTATAGATGAAGAAATGAATTTTCGATAACAAAAAAAAACCGATTTCCAACAAAATAGTTTATTTTTCAACCAAAATGATGAATGTTCAAATACCATTGTGAATCTTCTTCTGGGAAAAATGAATTTCAAACCAAAAATATTAATTTTCTACTAAAATGATAAATAATAAACTGGAGCACTTCAATTTTCAACCATGAAGGTGAATAATCAAGCAAGAAGATTATATTTCTAAAAGAAGGATTATTTTTCTGTAAAAAATCACAATATTCAAACAAAATATCTAAATTCGTGACTGAAAAAAAAAATTAATAACCGGAAATGAAACAGTAACATTTGTAGTCAAAGGAACCAATGCCAAACCAAACACGAGAGTTTTTAACTGAAACAAAGCAACTTGAAGTAAAAGGGTTGAATTTTCAAAGAAATAAATGATTCTGACAAAAAAGATGAATTTCAAACAAAAATTTTAATACTTAGATATTGAATTGAAAAAAAAAATTTGATTCAAACAAATGAATTTCTAACTAAAAGTATCGAATTTCCAACTGGAATAAGTATTTTTAAAAATACCTGTAAGAAAAAGAAACTTGTTTTCAAACCAAATAATGATTTTCCGAATAAAATTGTAAATGTTAAACTGTAGCAGTTGAATTTTAGACCAGTTATTGCATAATATTACTATTTGATGATTTTATTTTTATTCATTCTCATTTTTATATTTATTCTCATCTTTCTTCCATTTTCATTATAATTATCAAATTATTAATGTTTTGATTTGAAAATTAGTAACTTATTTAATTTGCCATAATTTTTAAATTTCCGTTACATGTGAAAAGAATGCTTTGTAACAATTACCAAAAATTCTATAAGTCGCCGGCGCCGTGGCGCCCTCTAAAATTTTCGGTCCAAAAATTTTAATTTTGACCACATAATTTTTCCTTGTGAATAACTCAATAATAGGTAGGATAAAGAGTGTCTTTTTCACGTCCTAATTATCACTCATCATCGTGTTTACTCGGCGGTTAGAGCCACGTGCCGAACGTTCAAAATTCTACGTGACCATCATTCCTGATGATTTACGATTGAAAGTGAGAAGCCATAGGTTACTTATACTCTATTCTAATGAAAATTTTATCCATTGAGGCCATTTTATATTCACCCGATTCTTACCTTACCGACATTTTTTTGTTGCAACAACTCAAGTTCGCATCGAATGAGATATCGGGTTGGAATGTTAAGAAAAACCTTAGATAACAATAAACTACGTTTCTATACAACATTTGGTTCGAAATTGAAACACAATTTTATTGTTTTCTTAGGATTTTCTCAAAATTTCAACTCGAAATCTCATTCGGTGCGGACGTGAGTTGTTGCAAAAAAAATCTATCATTTGAGTCACGTGACTTATTTACCATATGGCCTTGATCTTAATTTCTAAACAAAATTTGGATTGCTTGAACGTAAATGGTTTTTAAAAAAATGCATGTGAAGAACTACAATTTTGACTCCTTTTTAGCAGGAAATTAGATGAACAATTAGAATTTTTACTCTGGGACAGGCAATTCCTGCAAGGGATTAAAATTCTGAATTCGATTAAAAGAATTTTCTGAAATAATTATATTTCTGAAATAGAACTGGGAATTTCCACAAAAATTATCATCATTAGAACATCATTGGGACTCTTTTGACAATTTTGAATTATTTTATTATCTTATTTATTAAATATTGGTATTTTTCATCTGGAGAAAAAGATTTTGAGGTCAATTTACAACAATTACAGGTAATCTTATGTTAGCGCTGCTAGCGTTTGGAAATCTGTAAACAGCATTGAATTTTGGAGAAAATGTTTTTCTTTCTATATTTCTAGGTGAAGTTAGTGTTTTGTACCAAAAATAACGATAAAGATTTGAAAAAATTGGAAATTTTTGAACGATCTGAGGTTATGTAGACGCTTCTACGGAAAATATGTGTTTTTTTTTCAAATAAAATTCTTTAGATTTTGAGTAAGATTTACATTTTCGAACAATTTTCTGCTACAGTACGTTGGTATTTTTTATCGAAAATCAATTGTTTTCAAAAAAATATTATTAGATTCAATATTTCTAGGTGAAACTTGCGTTTTTCTTTGGAAATATGGATAAAGATTCGAAAAAATCGGGGGATTTCCTAACAATTTGAGGTTATGTCGATGCTTCTACGGGAAATCTGTGTTTTTTCCAATGGAACTCATTAGATTTCGAGTGAGGTTTTTACAATTTTGAACAATTTTCCGCCATAGTACGTTGGTGTTTTTTAGTCGAAAATAATTTGTTTTCAATAAAATATTAATAAATTAAATATTTCTAGGTGAAGCTAGCGTTTTTCACTAGAAATATCGATTTAGATTTCTGAAAATGGGAAATTTTCGTATAATTTGAGGTTATGTCGACGCTTCTACGGAAAATCGTTTTTTTTTTCTTGAATAAAACTTATTAGATTCCAAGTAAGATTCACGATTTCAAACAATTTTCTTCTATAGTACGTTGGTTTTTTTTTGTCGGAAATCATTTGTTTCCAATCAAATATTATTAGATTCAATATTTCTAGGTGAAGCTAGCGTTTTTCACCGGAAATATTTATATAGATTCCAGAAAATGGGAAATTTTCTTACAATTTGAGGTTCTGTCGACGGTTTTACGGAAAATCTGTTTTTTTTTTTTTTTATTTCTTCAAAGAGAACTGATGAGATCTCGAGTGAGATCTACAATATTAACAATTTTCTGTTATTGTACGTGGGTGTTTTTTTTTTGTCGAAAATCATTCGTTTTCAGTAAAATATTATTAGAATCAATATTTCTAGACGAAGCTCACGTTTTTCACCAGAAATATCGATACAGCTTTAATAAAATTGGAGATTTCTGAAGAATTTGAGGTTATGTCGACGCTTCTACGGTAAACCTGTTTTTTCCAAACAAAACTTATTAGATTTCGACTAAGATTTAGAATTTTGAATAATATTCTGTTATAGTAAGTTGATTTTTTTTTTGTCGAAAATCATTTGTTTTCAATAAAATATTATTAGATACAATATTTCTTTATGAAGCTAGCTTTTTTCACCGAAAATATCGATACAGATTTGAAAAAATGGGAAATTTCCAATCAACTTCATGTTATGTCGACGCTTTAACGAAAAATCTGTTTTTTTTTAAATTAAAACTTATTAAATTTCGAGTGAGTTTTACAATTTTTAACAATTTTCTGGTAATGTACGTTGGTGTTTTTTTTGTCGAAAATCACTCGTTTTCAACAAAATATTATTAGATTCAATATTTCTAGGTGAAGCTAGCATTTTTTATCGGGAATATCGATATAGATTTGAAAATGGGAAATTCCCGAACAGTTTCAGGTTATGTCAACGCTTTTATTTAAATTCTTTTTTTTTCCTAAACAAAACTCATCAGATTCGAGTAAGATTCATAATTTTGAGCAATTTTATGTTATAGTACGTTGGTGTTTTTTGTCGAAAATCATTTTTGTTTCTAATAAAATATTATTATATTCAATGATATTCACAATCTTCTAACAGTTTTAAGATATATTGGTGCATTTCATCTCGGATTTCTGTTTTCCATTAAAAATAATTAGACCAAAAACCAATTTTTTTTATTGCGATACTAAAATTAACAAGAGTGAATAGTTTCGTATTGGTTTATTGTTTTTTTCGTCAGAAACCAAAATTTTTATTTAAGAATCATCATATTTAGGAAAAGATGTATAATTTTGAAACATTTCATTTTACGTGTTGGCGTTTTACATCAAAAATTGGTATTTTCAAACAAAAATCGATATATAATTTAAACAAGAATTAGATTCTTCCAACAGTAATTCTGAATCATGTTCGTGTTTTTTGTCGAAAATTGTTGTTTTTGATGAAAACAATTAGAGTTAGAACCAGATTCACAACTTTTTAACGATTTCAGGTTAAGTTGGCATATTACATTCAAATGAGTAGTTTTAGTCAAAAAATAATATATTAAAAGAAGGATTTGAATTTTTTGTACATATTAAAGAAATATGTACATATCAATTGGAATTTCAGGAAAATTCAAGATTATTGTAACGATTTTCGCAAATTGTAGGTTATGGTAGATTTTTTGATCGATAAGCAATTATTATTAACAAAAAACGTTAGGTTCAAAATAGGATCTGCGCCATTTCATGATCAGGTTAAGGCAAGAAATAAATAATATATGAAAAAAACATAAATATCGATAACTTTGGCATCGGAACAAGTAATTTTTAGGCAATAAATGTAATTGTGACTTAGGACAGTATATTTCTGTTATAAATTATACTTCATACTTCGGGACGAAGGATTTCCATAAAAAAATAGAATGTAGATTTTAGAACAGGTAATGCTCGCGAACAATTATTATTTGACTGGAGCTGATAAGTTTTGACGTGGAATAGGAATTTTCGAAAATAATTCTACTTCTGATGTTCGCGATCAAAAAATAAAAAATCTCCGTAGAATCATAAATTTTTTTTAATCATTCCCTGTTCAAAAATTGGCAACCTCTTGTAATTTAGAGTAATTTTTTGAAATCATCTAAATTTTGTAAAATATTCCAAGTTGACCGGGAAGAAACTGTAAATTGTAAATCATCCATCAGATGGACACTCTATTCATGAAATTAAATATTGCTTCTATTTTTGACGTTCAGGAAAGTTTTTTTTTTTGACTCCAGAATTAATTAACCAAGATCTTGTGAAGATTCCTTGGAGCTTCTCCATTAGAGTTTATGCAAATCTTTGAAGAAAAAAAGGATCAAGAGTTTAGAATTATTGCCTCAGTTTATTTTCACGCTAATGACTCCGGAGTGAGATCTGCGTCTTCCAACAATCAGCAAGGAGGATAATTATCTTTTATGGGCGACAGTAAATGCTCCTATCGCGCAAGTATGTGCATGTTGATAAAAAAAATCCGAGCGGGTGTCTAATTATCTTAGAATAATTATATTCCGTTGGCATCGCTTCCGTCAGTGGATGACCACTTCACTCTTAATACTAACCCAAGAACCTTGAGAATGCCATGGAGATCTTGACTCTTCTCCCCCTTTTTTTAGTCTATTAAAGATTGCGTTCTGAGCCAGGGGAGTCTGGGGTACTCTCATGAGCCACAAATAGCTCAGACCTTTGTGCCTTCTACGAGATATGTATATAGGAAATGGCCATAAATAACGTAACGCTGAAATCTCAAAATTCCGCGACTTGTTTGTCTGTTTATTACGATACCGTAACAGATTAACCCTTCCATGTCTGTAACGTAACGTAGGGCATGTTGAGAACAGTAGAAAATAGGTAAAAAAATATATTACTAGAGGGAACCTGTGAAGGACACAAAACATCGCGAAACGGCAGCCGCAGGTCGAATCCAAACTCGACTCCGATGGATGCCAGTAGTAGCAAGCAACAAGCAAGCAAGCATAAACAAGCTGCAACGTCTGCAGATTCGCTTTTCTATTTTCTATGAGGAAAATAATATAATAAGGTTGAGAATAAGCTTGAGCCAAATGATGTTGTAAATCTCTCAATTTCATTTTTGAGTAACGTAACGTCACATTTTGAAAATTCCTCTCTGTCACTTCGTAACGCTACCATAACAAAACATTTGTAGTCAGTCTGTCTAATATAGCGTTACGTAATTTATGGACAGCCAT
>WSXT02218308.1:17459-32337 GCA_011762715.2 Neuroterus valhalla | reverse complement strand
TTGTCAATTACATACTCTACCAAATAGTATCAGCATTCCGATCGCTAACTACTTTGAAAAATCACTTTTTAAAACAGAATTATTGACCTGAACTTAACATTTTTCAAAAAAAAGTTATTTTGATAGGTTAAGATTGTCAGATAATGATATAAAAGTGTATCAGTAGGTTGAGCACGATCCTTTTCCGAGTCTCGGCGAACTCAACGCTGGCAGATGACAACGGAAAGGGTCAAATGAGCCTTCAGGTAGTTGGTGGTACCCTGAGATGATCTTGAGCCAAAAAATCAACTACGTACTTGTTTAAAATTTAAACTTGTTTGTTGGAAATCAAATTCTTGTGTTAAAGTTGCATTATTGCAATTCCAAATCCACTCCTGGTTGAAATTGTGACTACTTTGAAAAATCTATTTATCTTTTTCTGGTGAAAAATTCGTGTATTTAGTTGAACATTATTTTTGAATTTGAAAATTCAACTATTCCTTTGAGAATCTATGTACTTCCTGGAAAATTTGGTTTTTGTGTAGAATATTAATCTTTATGGTCAAAAATTGTTCTTTCGCTTAAAATACATCTATTCATTTGAAAATGCATTACTCCAACTGAAAATTCAAATGTTTCATTTTGAGTGGAAAATTGATCTTTTCTAGTTCCCAATATTCGACATTTAGGTGAAAATTTGTTTTTTTTTTCAAATTGGAAATTCAATTCTTTCGTTGAAACTTTACATATTTTGTTGAAAAATCGATTTTTTATAGAAAATTATATTTTTCTTCGGAAGTTGATATTATTCTTCCAAAATTCTGAATTTCAACCATCCTGTTGAGAATAGTACTTTTTGGTTGAAAATTGTATTTTCTGGTTGAAAACTAATTTTTTGGTCAAAAATTGATCTATTTTTCTGAGTTAAATGTTCATCATTCCAGTTGAACATTCGTCTTTCTGGTTTAAAATTCAACTAGTTCATTTGGTCATTAACAATTTCATTTGATTCTTCATTATTTTGTGTATAAATGTAATCATTTCTTCAACAGTTTGTTTTTGTTTGTTGAAAGATAGCTTTTTTTGTTGTTGTTATAAGTAATTCTCTTCAACTGAAAATTTAACTCATACCCATTGGAAATTTCATGGTTTCATTTGAAAATCTATTTGTTCAGCTCAACATTTATTTTTTCTCCATTTAAAATTTGAGTAATTAAATTTTCGTTTATTAATCTTTTTCAGTAAAAGTTATTTATCCGTTTGAAAACTCGACTCCTTCGGTTGAAGATTCTTTTTTTTTATTATAAAACACTCACGCTTGATTTGAAATTGGTCTTTTTAACTAAAAATGTTACTGTTGCATTTTTGGTTGAAAATAATTATTTTTGGACTTTGAAATTCGACTATTTTGTTAAAACACTATATTTGTTCTTAGAAAATGAATCTTCCTATTTTGAAATTATTCTTCTTGTCTGAATATTCACTTTTGTGGTTGGAAAATTAAGTGCTCCAGTTAAATATTTATCTCTTTAATTGAAAATACATCTTCCTGTTTTTAAATTAAACTTTTCTGGTTGGAGATTTTTGTTCTCGTAAATCTATTTTTCTCATTGTAAGTTTACCTGTTCCAATTCTCGTAAGAAAATTATATTTTTTCATTGAAAATTAGAGTATTCTCTTCAAAATTGATTTATTCTGCAATGTTTGATCTGTTGTGTTAATGGATGTTTAGAATGAACGTCATGAATAAAAAATTAACGACGGCTTTAAATATAATTTTATGCAAGATTTGTAATGATATTGATATTTCAAATATAATTGTATTGAGTAATTTAAATTTAAGCAATCAACAACCACGTTGTATTGAAATACTAGAACTATTCTATCGATCAAGAATTATGACGAAAATTTAGAAGTGATTGAATGCAATTACTGCTCCTCATCTCAAATTCATTTGTGACATTCTCTTGCGTTAAAAATCCATTTCTCCGAAAAAATGTAATGCTTCATGAAATGTGTACATAAATTTATTTAATTTTCATAGATTTCTCATTACGTGAAGAGTTTTTATCTGATGACCTGACTTATTCCAAAAAAATTGCAATAATCTTATTCTTGGATTTAAGGCCTCGAAAAATTTCGACTTATCTCTGATCAGTTTCTCGCAAGTGGTGATCGCTTCATGAGCCTGGTATATAAGAGCGATCCGAACAAGAAGACTCAAAGTGTAGCGTGCTTAAGATTGCGTGAACCATTAGCGATATACATGTATTTTGTTAATTCTGTCAATAATTTTGGACAGGAAATCCTAAGAACTAACACTCTACCAGTTACATTCAAGAAAAAAATACAAATTTTCACCGAATAGTTGGATTTTCAGGATAAAAGGCAGAGAAGTATAAACTTCCAATATTGAGGATTGATTGTCTAGTGTGTCCCAAATGACAATATTTCAACTGAATACATGGATTTTAAAGTAGGCAGTAAAATTTTCAACTAGAGAACATATGGTTTTTCCTCAAGCATGAAATAGTTGAGTTTTTTGTTGAGGAGATTACTATTAAACAAAAACATCAACGAATTCTGAACCAGTTGAATTCAACTGAAATATATGAGAATTCTCACTAAACAGTTTAATTTTTTCAAATATGTGACCAAAAAATATGAATTTTCATTTATGAGGATTGAATGTCTTTCATTGAATCAAATAAAAAATTTTGAAAAGAAAAGATGCATTTTTGAACAAGTAGTAGAATTTTTAAAGAAAAAACGTTAGTTTTCAACAAAGAATGAGATAGTTAAATAATCCGCTAGGAAGATTATTTTTTAACAATGAGGAAAGTAACTAATTTCCAATAAGTTGCATTCAACGAAAAAATACAAGCTTTTATAAATGCTTTTATAATTTAATAAAATAGTTCAATCCTGAAACAGACAACAAAACTGATTTCTCACAAAAAAATCCATTTTCCAAGCTTAATAGTGAATATCCAGAAAAACAGTTGATCTCTAATCCAGAAACGATGAATATTCAACAACAAAGTCTATTTCTGATCAAAAAGGACCAATTCCTAACCAAAAATGAAATGTTTCAATTTTTAGATAAAAAAATTAAGGTTTAACTAAAAGAATACAGAAGTTGTAAAGAAAGTAGTTGAATTTCCAACCAAAGGTGAATTTCGAAAGGAATGAGTTTTCAACAAGATCGTGGCTACCTGTACTGACATTCCAGTGGAAATGGACGAATTTTTTGGTACAAATTCTAGCTACTTTTAGAAATTCTCTTCAGGAAAGTTTATCTCCCGCCTAGTAGTTGAATTTTGATTGAATAGTTCCATTTCTAACTGAATATCTGCGAAATATTTTAGCATTCAACTAAGAGCACTTGAATTCCAAACTGAAAAACATAAGGTTTCAACCAATAATGAAGATATTAACATTTTTTGTTCAAATAATCATTTTTCAAAACAACGAACGAATCTCAACTAAATGAATTTAACGAATAATCAAGAAACAGTTGAACTTTAAATCAAGGAAGATGAATTTTGAAATACAAAGATTATTCTTAGCCAAGAGAGACAAATTTCTAACCAAAATAGAAATCGTTTCAAAGTTGAAAAACTAATATTTTCATCTGATAAAAAAACGGTTTTTTGACCAAATTGTCAAGTTTTCAACCAAAGGGGTGAATCTTGATAAAAATGAATATTCAATCAAGTAGTTCTGCTAATGTTATAAGCTTCAAACAATAACGATAAAGTTTTGACAATTATTCTTTAAATTTCCACCAAGGAGAAAAATTCTCCACAAAAGAGCTTGATTTCCGATCCAAAAATATTATATTGTATCGAAAATTCCGATTCTTCATTCAATAACAAATTTCGGGTAGATTGTTAAATTCCTTACAGAATAGTTGAATTTCCAACAAAACAGTTGAACTTTTCACAAAAAAAGATTGATTCTTAAACGAACGATTACATTTTTCACCAAGGAGGACTAATTTTCAACAAGGAAAATAAACTCTACACCGAAAAGACGAATTTTAAACAAATTTATTGAATTTTGAAGATAAAGAAGCGAATTTTTTCCATAATTGTTAAATTTTCAAGCAAAGAATATGATTTTTATTCATAGTTTAGCTTTGAATCAGTTTGTTTTCGGAAGAAAACAGAAAAATTCTCAGAAACACATGTCATGGTTGGAAACTCAACCAAAATAGGATAACTTTTTATGGGTAATGAAACAAATCTCCAACGCATTGGTTCAAGAGAGATCAATCCTGTACCAAAGAGAACAAAAAAATTCAAGGAAGTAGTTTAATTTTCAACCTAGTAATAGTAGTTTGTGGACGACTCCTTGCAGATATGGTCTTCAGCAACAACAATCTTGTAGCATTAAATTATTTTGGAAAGAAAGAAAGTTTAAAATACTAATTTCAAAAACAAGTCGAATTTTGGTTTTCATAAACGTACAAGCATTGATGTTCAAATGCAACAATTAGAGTATCATTCAGGATGCTGAAACTTCGATCGATGTGGTTGCCTCACCAGCAGGCAAGATTATCACCAATATTAGCACGAACTATTTTGTTGAATTTGATTACTTTAAAAAGTAACAAAATCGAAATTTCTAATTCTAATAAAATTTAAAAAGAAATCAAACTACGGAGTCCAAGAAGGTTCATATAAGCAACAATATTTACAAAAAACAACCAGACCGAACTATGAATATCATTTCAAGAGGCAAGAATTTCAATCGATATGGTTCCTTTTTTCAGTTGCGGCAAAATTAGCGCGGACCATCTTGTAACATTTTACTATTTTGTAAATGAACACAATTTGTGCTTATAATTTTGGTAAAATTTGAGAAAAAATCAAACTTCGGGGTTGATGAACATGTGAAAAACGATTTCTACATGCAACAATTAGATTGAACAATGTGGATCACCCACAGGGACTAGAACTTCAATCGATATAATTGCCCTTTTAGGTGCAGCAAAAATATCACAGACATCGAAGCATTTGATTATTTTGAAAACAATCAAAATATGAAATAATAATTTTTTTAAGTTTAAGAAACAAATTAAATTTGAGGGTTAATCAACGTGAAAACAAGAATGCTCACGAGTAGCAACTAGACAGACTACCATTTCAAGAAGCTACAACTTCGATGGGTATGGTTTTCTCATTAGATAAGGCGAAATCAGCACAAAGATAAACAAGGACCATGTTGTAGCATTCGATTACTTCCGGAATAAGCGAAATTCAAATAACTGATTTTGTATGCAAGAATGTTCACAAAGAACAACTAGATTGAACAATAAGTATCATTCCAGAAGGTTGGAACTTTAATCGACATGTTTGCCTCGTTAGGTGCAGCAGAATTGGCATGCACCGTATTGTAGCATTGAAAAATTTTGAGAAGAAACCAAATGTGAAATACTAATTTCTGTAAAATTCAGGTATACAAAATTCTTTGAGATTAATAATTTTGCAAGCGAGAACGTTTACAGACAACAACTAGATAGAGTATCATTTCAAGAAACTATAACTTTGTTTGATGTATCTATAGGCAAGGCAAGATGAGCACAGACCATTTTCTAGCATTTAATTATTATGATGAGGAATGAAATGTTGGATGGTAAAATTTGTCAAATTTTGAAAAAAAATTGAACGATATCCTCGTTGAACGCGTAAGCAAGAATGTCCACAATCAATAACCAGACAGAGGATCATTTCAAAAGGCTAGAACTTTTATTGGCATGGTTGTCTCGTTAGGTGCAGCAGAACTAGCATGGACCATATTATAGCATTTGATTATTCTGAGGAGGAACCAAATGGGAGATGTTAATTTTTGTGAAATTCGGGCATACAAAATTCTTTAGGATTCATAATTTTGTTAGTAAGAACGTTTACAGACAACAACTAGACAGAGTATAATTTCAAGAGGCTAGATCTTCGTTTGATGTATCTGTGGGCGAGACAAGATTAGCACAGACCATCTTCTAGCACTTAATTATTATGATAAGAAATGAAATGTTGAATACTAATATTTGTAAAATTAGAAAAAAAAGTGAACGATACGCTCGATGAACATGCAAGCAAGTATATCCAAAATCAAGAACCAGATAGAGGGTCATTAAAGAAGGCTAGAACTTTTATTGACATGGTTGCCTCGTTAGGTGCAGCAGAACTAGCATAGACCATATTATAGCATTTGATCATTTTGAGGAGGAACCAAATGGGAGATGTTAATTTTTGTGAAATCCGGGTATACAAATTTCTTTGGGATTGATAATTTTGTTAGCAAGAACGTTTACAGACAACAACTAGACGGAGTATAATTTCAAGAGGCTAGATCTTCGTTTGATGTATCTATGGGCGAGACAAGATTAGCACAGACCATCTTCTAGCACTTAATTATTCTGATAAGAAATGAAATGTTGAATACTAATATTTGTGAAATTGGAAAAAAAGTGAACGATACGCTCGATGAACGTACAAGCAAGAATATCCAAAATCAAGAACCAGATAGAGGGTCATTAAAGAAGGCTAGAACTTTTATTGACATGGTTGCCTCGTTAGGTGCACTAGAATAAGCAAGGACCATGTTGTAGCATTTGATCATTTTGAGAATAAATCGAATGTGAAATACTGATTTTTGTGAAATTCAGGCGTACAAAATGTTTTGGGATGGATGATTTTGTAAGCAAGAATGTTCACAGACAACAACTAGACAGAGTATCATTTCAAGAGGCTAGAACTTTGACCGATAAATCTGTAGGCGAGGCAAGTTTAGCACGGACTAGCTTGTAGCATATAATAATTCTTATGAGAAATGGAATGTTGGATACTAAAATCTTCAAATTTCGAAAGAAATTGAACTATATGCTCTTTAAACGTGTAAGCATGAATGTCCAAAATCAACAATCAGGCAGAGGGTCATTCCAAAAGGCTAAACTTTCATCGGCATGGTTGCCTTGTTAGGTGCAACAGAATTAGGATGGACCATATTGTATCATTTGAACATTTTTAAAAGAAATCGAATGGGAGATGCTAATTTTTGTGAAATTTGTATGTACACAATTTTTCGGGATGTATAATTTTCTAAGCAAGAATGCTTACAGACAACAACTAGACAGAGTATCATTTCAAGAGGTTAGAATTTCGTTTAATATATCTGTAGGAGAAGCAAGTTTAGCACGGACTATCTTGTAGCATATAATTATTTCGATGAGAAATGAAATGTTGGATACTGATATGTGTGAAATTTTGAACTAAATCAAATTATACACTCGATGAACGTGTAAGCGAAAATGTTCAAAATCAACAACCGAGCAGAGGGTCGTTCTAAAAGGCTAGAACTTTTAGCGACATGGTTGCCTCGTTTGGTGCACCAGAATCAGCATTGACCATGTTGTAGGATCGATTATTTTTAGAATAATCGAAATTCAAATAACTGATTTTGGTGGAATCCAAAAGCAAATCAAACCCCTATCGCGTGACGTGTATGCAACAATGTTCACAAAGAATAACATGCCTGAACAATAAGTATCATTCCACACGGAGAAAAATGGAGTGTTAAACTTTGAGTGTCAAAATATTAATGGTCAGTTTGACCTTCCAGAGTGTATCATGTACGATCCATAATTTTTTCTCTTTAGTCAGAGAGACTCTTTTTTTATGTTCAGCTGAACTATCTGCGGAAAATCAGACTCACTTTCAGGAATGATCAGATCCACTCTCTAGGTTTTTGAAGTTGAATATATTGATTTTACTCATTTTGACCATTCCAGAGGGCAAAGCCCACTATCTAGGCTACGGAATTTCACTCTGGGATAGTCAAGTTAACCATCTTCAATTTGCGTGTTGCGCACGCATGTTGAAGGAAGCGCCATTTTTCACAAAGGACTCCAGGATCGTCAACCTTACACTCTAGGATAGTGAAGCTAACCTTCAAATTTTGACACTCCACGGATTGTACGCTACACCATCTAGCGTGCTATCTCATAGTTGAACCTGAAACATGGTCAATCTTACACTCTAGATGGTCAGGTTGACTATCCATTTTTCTCCGTGCAAATGGATAGAAGTTTCATCGACATGGTTGCCTCGTTAGGTGCACCAGAATTAGCATGGACCATATTGTAGCATTTGATTATTTTCACAAGAAACAAATGGGAGATACTAATTCTTGTGAAATTCGGGCGTACACAATGTTTTGGGATGGATGATTTTGTAAGCAAGAATATTCCCAGACAATAACTAGACAGAGTATCATTTCAAGAGGCTAGAACTTTGATCGATATGGCCCTCTCTGAAGGAAAACCGAGATTAGCACTTACCATCGTGTATAATTTGATAATTTCTAAAATGAACAATGATATTCGTTGCAGTTGAAAAAAAATTGGTTCTGATGAATGTGTGAGCGAGTATGGTCTCGAGCAACAACTAGATAGAGTATAATTCCGCGAGGCTGGATATTCCATCGATATGGCTTCCTCTTTAGGCGAGTCAAGACTCGCACAGATATCAACGCTCATCATCTCGTAAAATTTCTTCATTTCGAGAAGAAACACAATTGAACCTACCAATTTTTGTAAAATTAGAAAAAAAATCAACTTCTGCGGTTGTTAAGCGTGTGTGAGACAATGTTCAAAAACAGCACCTAGGCTGGACGATGAGTATCATTTCAAGAGGCTAGAAGTCCAATCGATATTGTTGCCTTCTTATGTACGGAAAAATCAGCACATACTATCTTGTTGAATTTGATTGTTTGAAGAAAAACAAAATCTGAAGTGCAAGTTTTTGGAAAATTCAGGAACAAACTAAACTTTAAGAGAGATGAACGTGTAAACAAGAATTTTGATAAGCAACAGATAGACAGAGTATTATTACAAGATGGTAGAACTTCGATCGATGTGGCTTCCTTGTTGGACAAGGCAAGATTAGCACGAGGACACTTAAACCTCTCATGATTAGTTGATTCAGCATGTAATGTCTTGATATCTCTTATCTTCTAGTCGTTGTCGCCCTTATATATGCACGTAATTTATACGCTCTGAATCATTCGAGAACTAAACTTGAAATATTTTCTCGATTTTCTTCCTTATTCGACTAAATTTCTGAAGCAAATAAAAGGGGCGATGATGAGAGAGACGGAACAATATTTTTCAAAGAAGAATATCAATAGCTGGAAGCTAAACAGAATGAAAAAGAAACGGAAGAGTTGCACCAAAGTTTCCTAAAATCAAAAATTGAGCTGCCCTCAGACCGCTAGGTGATAGAAGAGGAAGGTTGAACAGAAGGAAGATTGAAGGGGCTTATCCGGGATCTATTCTATCGTCTATCCTGGTTATTATGCTGAGGAGGACATAATAGATAACCGTAAGCGGACATTTTAGGACGTTACGCTGGTGCATGATATCGATCGTGTCCGGCTTTGTACCCGAACTCCTATCCAAAACCTTCTCAGTACCCAGATTGGCACGGAAGTCTATCTCATAAAAAAGAGTAATATGTACTAGTTTTTTTTCTCGAAAATCTCCTACCGTTCACAGATTTATTTACATCAGCAGCGCTCTCTTATGCCAGATAATTTGTTGAAGGAAGTGAAAAACTCCTTAGGAAGTCAGAACCTATTAAAGCCCTCCATGCTTCCACACCTCATCCTCGTTATTATGTCCTGACTTCCCTTCTCTGATTTTTTACAGGAATATCGCGCTCTCTCCATTGGTTTAATCCGCCCATATTTCTCATTATACCTTGACCCTATTATCCTTTCCTCTCCTTCTTCCTTCCCTTCCTCCATGCCGTTCCCCTTAACAATCTCATACACCTTCCTTCCTTCCTCGTGACTTTTCCTCACTTTATCCTCATGCAGACCTTTTTTCTAAAAATACCTTTCTCTCTCGTCTTTCGTCTTTCCATTCCTCTTCTGTTCTCCTTCTCCCATCAACATCTTTTACTAGTCTACTTCCCCTCTCTTCAAGAATTTCTCATCATACGCACACGCCTGGTTACCTGTCAGAATCCCTAAACTTGTTCTCCCTGTCTCCCTTCTAACAATGTAAATAGGTCTTCTTCTGTTCAACCCTACTGCCCATCTGATGTAACTCTCCTAGACCCTATTAACTTCCTAACTTTCCTTCCTCCCATATACGTCTACTCCATACAGTTGCACACTCATAATCAAGTCGAACAGCTTCATCCTCCTCTCCAAGTTATCTACAAAGAACCTCTTTTCCGAGCCCCACACCTGACTCATCGCAACATTTGCCCTTCTCACTCATTTGCCCTTCTTCCCTTCCTCTATGTGACCATTCACTTCTCTATTCTTCCTTAACAGGAAACCCAGGTAAACAAACTCTTTCATCTCCTGCTCCGCAGTCCCCTCCCACTCCCAATCTCCTTCCTTATCCCTCCTACCTCCTCTCCTAAGTACCATAACCTGGATCTTTTCTACACTCAACTCTAACCGACTTTTATCCAGATATCTTCTCAACATCTTTATCATTTCCTTCAAGGCCTCCTCACATTTTCCAGCAAGAACCCCTCCCACCCTGACTTCTTCTACCACTCCTTTCCCCAGCTTCTTCTCAACGTCAGCTATTCATATCGCGAGAATCGTAGTGCTAAGCGGGCACCTGCTTCAACCCCCCTATCCAACCAGGAACCCTCTGAATCTCGCCTGCGTTTCCGGCACTATACTTTTCCGTTTGACACCTTTCCGTAGCCTCCCTGCCAGTACCGTCGCGTATACTTTTTACGCCGTAGTCATCAATGTGATTCTTCTCTAATTTCCCTGCTTATCCCCATCGCCTTTCTTATACAATGGCGCTACCAACCCCTCCTTCCGCTCTCCTGGAAATCCCTGACCTTCCCAAACTTTCTACAATATCTCTTTTAGTCTGTCCCTAACCACTGGTGTACCAAATATCCATGTCTTGTTTTGCACCCCGTCCAAGTCTGCTGCCTTCACCTTGAATACTTTCTCATTTGTATCTCTATCTCCTCGTCATTCAACTCCATATTCCCTTCTTTCCTCGTTCTTCTTTGTCGCTCATCTATCTTTCGTTGGTCTGAGCCCTAGAATGACTCTTTGAATGATCCCCAATTACTCATTACTTCTTATCTTATTACTCACCCCCTCCCTACGCTTTCTAAACCTTTCAATCATCTTCCACACTTTCCCCTTGGTCTGAAAACTTTCCAACTCCTCTTCCAGAGAGTTTTCAGAAAGATTACAAGGTTTGAAGAGCAGGTGTTCTAAGAAAGGTTGCGGGGGTCGAAAAATAGGATTCTTAAGGGGGATGGCAAGGGACGCGTCAAGAGGCAGGGATCTTAAGGATGTTTGCTGGTCTAAATAAGGAGTAATTTTAAGGAGAGTTGTAGGCGTAAAGGGGAAAGAGTTTAGGGATGATTACTGTGAATAACGGACAGAAGTTTTTGAAGGGTTGTATTGGCAAGGTATTAAAGATTGTTTGTGGGGGTTAAGGACAAGAGGTTTTGTGGAAGGTTGCTGGCGTTTACTGACAGGAGTTTCTAGTGAGACTGCATGGAGCGTAGTTTCAAAAGAGGGCTGCAGGGGTGTACACACAAGAGTTGTGAGGAGAGGTACGGAGCTTAAGGATCATGGGATGTAAGGAGGGTCGCAAAGGTCAAGGGTCCGTGGTTGTAAATGTGAGTTGCAAGCATAAAAGGTCAGCGTTCGCAAGGATGTTTGCTGGTGTTCGTAGGAAGAGTTTGCGAGGAGGGTTACACAAAAGTTAAGGGAAGGGGTGTTGAAAATGGGTGCAGGAGTCAGGGCAGGTATTAAAAGCATGGATTAAGGAATTAAGGGGCAGGGGTTGTGAGGAACGTTGAATGGGCAAGGTGCAAAAGGTGTTGGGAGGGTTGGAAGTAATAAGGAGCATTGGCTGTGAGGAGGATTGCAGAAGTAAGGCCGCAATGGTGTAAGGATAGTTTAGGTAAAGGGGCTGCAGTAGTAAGATAGGTTGCATAGGTCAAGGGGCAGGGATTTTAAAAATTGTTGCAGGAAATCCAAGGAGAGTTTTGAGGGATAAAGAAACAGGAGTGAATTCATGGAACGACGGTGATGGCGAGATCTTATAATAGGGAGATATATTCATTATTTTATATGGATGTTGTTATTTCTTCAGAAAGTTTGAAGTCATTGTTTTATGGATTTTTTAAAATACTTACGTAGTACTTGTGATGGAGTGACATCTCTCCTTCCCTTTAACTTGGAACCCCTTAATTTATATCTTGAAGACGGAATTCTATCTTCTTTTCTTCGTTTTCCACACCTGGATCTTCACCACTATACTCTTCTATAAATTTCGCTCCTGAACCACAGAAGGGCGAAAACTCCATTATCCGAGATCCACATTCCATCACCTCTGTTGGATGAATTTTCTTTGGTCCTCCTTGATTTTCATTCTCTCCCTCTAAGCTCTGATATCATTATTGTCTGTCTTGATTATAGAAATTGTGTCCTTTTGTCAGTTATTATTTTCTAAGGCCTATATTAAATTATTTGTTTCGATTTTATTGTCATTGACACCTTTTTACATTTTCATAATTTTGTCTTCATTTTAATGAGGAACCGCCTTACGTCTTCGTAAGTCACGCTTTGTCATATCTTTGAAAGGCGATGGAACCATCTGAAACAGTCAAGAGAATTATCGTTCAGAGTCAAACTGTTCATAGTTTCATAGTATATATTTTCGGGGAAAAATTAGGAAAAGTCCATACTAGGCTTTATTCCCTTACTATTCGCTGAATGAAAGAACAAATAGAATATCTGGTTGAACTCATTTTTTAGGGAAAAACGTTCCAACAGACACGATATTTTGGGAGAACACGATGTCTTTTTATGTAACGATTGCAATACAATGTTTTTGAAAAGCATGATATTTTGTTGAAACACTATCTTTTTTGGTAACAGCATGTTTTGTGAATACAGGATATCTTGTTGAAACACGATGTTTTATGGGAACATTATAAGAACACGATGTCTTGTGGAAACGAAACGTTTTATGAAAAAACGATATTTTTCAAAATACGATTTTCTGTAACAACATGGTTATTCTTGGAAAGACGAAGTTTAAAAAAACGCAATATCTTCGAAAACACGATGTTCTGTGACAACACGATGATTTCGGAAATTACGATTACCACACGGTGTTTTTTGGGATCACGATATTTTATTAAAGCACAATTTTCGTGGAAACATAATGTTCTGTGAAGAAACAATGTTTTGTAAAAGCACGATGTAAATACGATGTTTTGTGAGAAAAAGATGTTTTATAGGGACATGATGAGAACACAATGTTTTGCGAAAACGAAATGTTCTATAACAACACTATTTTTCTTGAAAACATGATGTTTCACAAAAACACTATTTTTCTTGAAAACACGATGTTTCACAAAAACACAGTATTTTCGAAAACACGGTGTTTTGTAACAAAACGATGATTTCAAAAATTACGACTACCACGCGGTGTTTTTCGAAAACACAATATTTTGTGGAGGCACAATGATTGGTAAAAAACATGATGTTCTATGCTGACACAATGTTTTGTGAAATCACAATGTGAATCGATGTCTTTTAGAACACGATGTTTCATGAAATAACGATTACAATACGGTGTTCTCTTAAAACACAATGTCTTCTAAGAGCATGATATCTTACGGAAATACAATTTTCGTGAACATATCGTGTTATGTGGAAACAGGATATTTCGTAGAGGCAAGATGTTTTGTTTAAAAACAATAAGCACACATTGTTTCATGAAAACAAGATGAGAACGCAATGTTCCATGAAAACATAATATTTTGTGAAAATGCGATGGAAACACAGTTTTCGCATTATCATAACGTCTTGTGAAAACCACACAATGTTTTGTGAAACACGATGAGCGCACAATGTTAATAAGAACAGGTGTTCGTGAAAACATGATGTTTCGTGAAACTTCAATATTCTGTGAAAACGCGACAAGAACAAGATAAGAACACAATGTTTTGTGAAAACAGGATGTTTCGTAATGGCGTGATCAAAAAACAGTCCTCGTGAAAATACATATGAGAACACAATGTTGTGTGAAAACAGGAGGTTCCGTAATAACACGATATTTTGTGAAAACACGATGTCGTAAGCCAACATTATAAGCACACAACGTTTTGTGAAAACATTATGTTTTGTGTATAAACACAATAAGCACACAATGTTTTATTAGAACAAGATGAGAACGAAATGTTCCATGAAAACATAATATTTTGTGAAAACGCGATGAAAACACAGTTTTCGCATGAACCGATCATTTTGTGAAATCACAATGAGCGCACAATGTTAATAAGAACAGGTGTTCGTGAAAACATGATGTTTCGTGAAACTTCAATGTTCTGTGAAAACGCGATAACAACCAGATAAGAACACAATGTTTTGTGAAAACAGGATGTTTCGCAATGGCGTGATCAAAAAACAGTCCTCGTGAAAATACATATGAGAACACAATGTTGTGTGAAAACAGGAGGTTCCGTAATAACACGATATTTTGTGAAAACACGATGTCGTATGCCAACATTATAAGCACACGACGTTTTGTGATAACATTATGTTTTGTGTATAAAGACAATAAGCACACGATGTTTTATAAAAACGAGATGAGAACGCAATGTTCCATGGAAACATAATATTTTGAGAAAACGCGATGAAAACACAATTTTCGCATGAACCGAACACTTCGTGAAATCACAATGGGCACACAATGTTAATAAGAACAGGTCTTCGCTTAAACATGATGTTTCGTGAAACTACAGTATTCTGTAAGCACGCAATGACAACATGATAAGAACACAATGTTTTGTGAAAACAGGAGGTTCCGTAATAACCCGAT
>WSXT02218308.1:0-17359 GCA_011762715.2 Neuroterus valhalla | reverse complement strand
TGAGAACGAAATGTTCCATGAAAACATAATATTTTGTGAAAACGCGATGAAAACACAGTTTTCGCATGAACCGAACATTTTGTGAAATCACAATGAGCACACAATGTTAATAAGAACAGGTGTTCGTGAAAACATAATGTTTCGTGAAACTACAATATTCTGTGAACACGCGATAACAACACGATAAGAACACGATGTTTTTTGAAAACAGTATGTTTCGTGTAAATATAATAAAAATATTTTGCGAAAACACGATGTTGTATAAGAACATGATGTTTTGTAAAAGATCTATCAGCATGAAGAAGATAATGTCGAATATGTTTATTGATTCAGATGCAACAAAATTTTTACATTTTCTTCGACTAATTTTTTAATAAACGGCGTCACAAATTATAAAAATTCGAATAGTCTTTATTAAATGACAAAAATTATTCTACGGATTTGGAGATATACGAGTCGTCGTGTTCAAAAGTCTACGATACTATTTGCTACTTTTTATGGCTAATATACACAAATTCATTTATCGAACGCCATTCGATTCAAATTCGACTTTGGATACTCTTTCTAATTGAATTTCATGTCAGAGGTAAATTCCACTCGGTCGTACGATCTTATCCGTGCATCGTCGCGATCGTACAAGCGGATTTATATATACATATATATGTTATATGTGTATATGTATGGTGAAGATAGAGCGCATGCGAAACGTCACTTTTATGGCCAGGAGCTTTTAGCCAACTCTATAGAAAAACGTCCTGGTCCATTAGCCTCCGCACGAAATCTGCTGTCCAATGCATAAGCTCCAATGCCTTGTTGCCAGATTATAAATTAATCACCATAACATCAATGAGAGGCCTTAAATGCAACAAAATATAAGGAAAAAGAATTCCTCAATAAAAAACGGTTTTCTTTGATGGACACAAAAGTTTGTTTGAATCAAACAAATTTCGGTTCATAAAATAGAATATATTCGAATGATTTAACAACATTTTCGTTCGAGAAAACTCAGAAAAAACGGATTGTGAACGTTGATTCAGCTAAGGATTCGGCAGCAAACTGAATATGAGACTTATAAAGCACCGCCTTACAAACAGATATCAACGTGTATTTTGTTGGGATTTTCAGCGTGATTTGGAATATATATATAAGGTTTTTCCATCTGAAATTTTGAACTTAATGACTAGAACATCGAGATATCAAACTTGTTCTCAGTGCGCAAGTGCATTATAATGCTCTCAACATCTCTGGGACACTTGAAGAAGTTTATAGTTGATGTCGCTTCTTCACAATAATGTCATTTTGAGGAAAAGTGATGTTTTTTTTTTGATTTGCCATCAGTTAATTTCAATAATGGATGAGGAAAGGGTTTTTTTTCTTTGGAAGAACTTTCACAATACCGAATATTAGGTTCTATGACCATGAGCATGGTTTTGAACTAAAATCTTCATCTACCAATGTAATGATGACAATTTCTCTATCTACCGCTCCCATCAATATTTATGTAATCAATTATTCAAAAAAAGTGAATTACTAGCTCCGCTGGGTTTCGAACCCAGGTCCACAGGGTACTGAGGGTACAAGATTCATTCTTCACAACCTTCATTCACAATCATTGTGAATGAAGAATCATTCACAATGATTCTTCACAATCAGTCATATGTGATTTTATCTCACATTCAAATCACGTAAGATTTATACGCGATTTAAAATCACGTATAAATCTTACGTGATTTTTCACGTAAGATTTTTCATTTTTCCAAAAATGAATGTAATTTCAATTTCTCAACCTGATACAATAATGTTTAACCAAAAACAGTTACAATTTTAAATCAGCAAACGGATTTCTCAACAAAAGAGTTCATGCTCAATCAAGAGAGATAACATTTTCATTAAGGAATGATATTTTCTTCAGAAGACAGTTTAATTTTAAAGCCGAAAATTTAATATTCTTGTATCTTTAACAAAGAAAAAGATATATTTCAACCAAAACGTTGAGTTCCCAAGCAAAGAGGAACATCATTTTTCCTAAATAGGTGCATTTCCAACAAAAAAAATTTCATTCTCTACAAAATTGAATAAACTCTACCAAAAAGTTGAATTTTTAAAAGAATTATTGAACTTTAAAAAAAAAAATTACAATAATACATGAATTTCTGATCAAATTGTTGAATTTTCTGTTCCTAGGAGATATTTTTTCTACCAATCTTAAAAAAGCTAAACTCTCAATTCAAAAAAATACTGCTCATCGTAAAAGAAAGAGTAATCAACGAACCAGAATAATTCTCACCCAAAAAGGAGCGTTTTCACTACAAAAAAAAGAACTATATACCAGAGATGTGAATGTTAAATTGAAAAATTTTGAACAAAGTAGTTTATGTTTCAACCAAGTAGTTGAATTTTCGAAGAAACAGTTAAATTCTCAACCAAAAGAAATAATTTTCTTCTCACAATGTGAGTATTCTAAAAAACACTAATTTTGAATAAAATTATTAAATGCTGAAGCCAAAGAAACGAATTATCTACAAAGCATTCAAACAGTTTATTTCCAACGAAAAATGAGATTCCTCAACCGAAACAGATTATTTTCAACCAAACATTCACACTTTTTATGAAAAAGAATTAATTTTGGAAAAAGAAGATCAATTATTAACCAACGAGATGGAGTTTGGACTGAAGTGATGAATGTACAACAAAGAGATGAATTTTTGGCAAAAGAGTTTGCCATTCAACCCAACATGCAGATACTGAAACACGAAGTTGGTTTTTCAACCAAGAAGATTAGTTCCTACCAAAAAGGTCGCATTGTCAACCAAATGCATGAACTTTCGATTTTAGTCTTTGTAAATTATAACATAAAGAATTACTATATTTTTCCTTCGAACCCAAGAATAGAAATTCTCAACAAGTATCGCAATTTTTGTCCAAGAAGATTTTATAGTCAAGAGGAGAAAAATGTCAATCAAATCTTTCAATTCGGCTCACCAATCACAATATTTTTCATTGAATGAAAATTTTGAGAGAAGCTACTAATCTTCACTCAGAACATCTTTTTTCCAGAAGATATACAACTGTTTGGTTGTAAATCAGTTTATTCTGGCTGAGGATCTAACTATTTTCTCAAAATTTGATCTTGTTCCATTGAAGATTTATTTTTTTGCTAAAAAATAAACTATTGTGTTGAATTTTTATTTTTATTCCTTGTTGAATCACATATTTGAGTTGAAAGTTGTCCCTTTTTTTCGTAGAAACCTAATATTGAAGGTAGAAAATAAATTTTTTCTGGTCCAGGATTGAGCTTTCTGATAAAATTTTTTTTTTCTTCTCGGTTGAAATCAACTAGGCTGTGTTTCTAAATTGAAACATTGTTTGGTTTGAATATCAACTAATACATGTTTGTTCCGAAATAGTTTTTCTCGTAGAAAAATGAACTGCTTGTGTAAAATTAAAACTATTTTGTAGAAGATTAATTGGTTGGTTGAGGATTTATTTCTTTGGTTGGAAATTCTTTTATTTTCTCAAAAGTCTTATTATTTGATCAAAAATGCATGTCTTTCATTGATAATTTTTCTTTATTGGTAGGAGATTTATTTTTCCGGTTTTGGAAAAACCCTTTTATGGTTGAAATTTCAAGCAATTGCCTAAATGTTAAACTGTCATGTTAGACGATTTCATTTTCTGCTCGAAAATCTAACAGTTTTGTGGAAACTTGAAGTATTTTCCTCGAAATGAGGTTTCTTGTTTGGAAATAATATTTTTAAATTAGAAATTCGACTGTTTTGTAATTTATTTTTCTCTTTGGCTTTAAAATTAAACAGCTTTTGCTTCAATCATGTTTTTCTTTTGAAATTTGTCTGTTTGGTGGAAGAATAATCTTCCTGCTGAAAAATTCCTTTTTTTCCGCAGGAAATTTTATTATCTTGCCTAGATATGAACTTTATCCAGTTTGGTTTGAAATTAAATTCATATCAGGGAATTCAACTTTTTGCGATTGCGGGGAAGCGTCTAACATTCAGGGGAATTAACTGCATCAGTGAGTGAGACATATCGGACAACAGCGTGACTGCAGTCCTCGCCTTGTGGAGAGGGCTCTGGTGTCACGCCTTCGCCTACATGGAGACGCAACGTGATAATAATAATATTTCCGGTAAAAAATGTATCCTCCATGAGTTGGGAACAGCACCGTTTGGCAGAAAATTTAAGTATTTTATTGAAAACTTATTCCTTCAGTTGACGTTTCAACAACCCACAATACATAATTCATCTCTCTTGATTAACAATTAGTTTTTTTGTTTTGGAAAATCATCCATTTAATCTGAAATCAATTCATTTTTTGGTAAGTAATTTTTCTAATAAAGGTATTCATCTTGATTGAATATCCATCCTTTTTAAAGGAAAATATATCTTTTTTGTTACAAAATAATTAGTTTTCGTCAGTGATTGGACTATTTTATTGCAAATTTGTTTTCTCTGCTTGGAGTTCTAACCGTTCTGTAGAAACTTGAACTATTTTCTTCAAAAGGAGGTTTTTTGTTCAAAAATAATATTAAGAAATTCGTCTTTTTGTTAGAACGATATTCTTCCTGATAAAAAATCAATTTTTTTCTGGCTGAAAATTGCATTATCTTGCCTTGAGCTGCACTATATTAAATTTGGTTAAAAATCAAATTCAGACGTGGGAATTTCACTTTTTGCGACTGCGGGGAAGCGTCTTCCACTCACGGGAAGTGACCGCCTCAGTGAGTCAGACACATCGGCCAACAGCGTGTCTGCAGTCCTTGCCTTGTAAAGAGGGCTCTTGTGTCACGTTTAGGCCTACATGGAGACGCAACAGGATTATCCAAGCGGCAGGGGCTCTTATGATCCTGATCCAAAAGGTAATAATAATAATAATAATAATCATTTGAAAAAACCTAATCCTAATGGATAATAATAATCTTTCTGGTCGAAAGTATATCCTTCATGAGTTGAAAACTCCACCATTGCGCAGAAAATCGATGTATATTATTCAAAATTCAGCTATTTGATTGACAATACAACTACTCAGCTAGAAATTTCCATTTTAACGTTAATTTTATTTGCTAGAAAATAAATTTTTCTTTTTTGAAAATAAAAGTTCCAAACCCGAAATTTAGCAACGCATTGTAACCATCGGAGCGATTGCTAGGAAACCTTTTTTTCCGTTGAAAATTCATGATTCATAGATCTTGATTAAAAATTAATTTCTTCATTGAAAATTTATTCATCCCGATTAAAACATAAGAGGTATTTTTTCGACTTCGAATACTCCTCCTCTTTTAGTGGTTGAAAACTTATGGTTTTCAGTTGAAAATCCAACTATTTAGCTGCAAATTAATTTTTTGTTGTTGAAAATTTTCCTCTTGATGAGAATTTGATCTTCTTTGTTGGAAATTTATGTCTGTAGGTTGCAAATCAGGCTATTTAAATCGAAATCTAACTTTTGTGCTGGGACTCTAATTATCTTGCAACAATTCTAGTATTTTGTCGATCTTCTTTAATTGGAAAATTAAACTCTCTTGCATAAGATTTGTCCTTCTCGATTGATAATTCCTATTTTGTAGTATGAAAGTTACCTTTCTTGGTTAAAAATTCATCTTTGTTGGTTGGAAATTGGATTTCTTGTTGCAAATTCAACTGTCATACGAAAAATTCATCTTTGTGGCTCATTAATCTGTTTGTTTGAAAATGGAACTTTTTTTGGTTCACTCGTAACACGAGGAGGAGGGAGATGATCAAAAGTATTAAAAATGTGTAACGTAGTTTCTGAAAATGTAAAACTGCTGCGATTTATTTGTTTATTCTTCGAACTTTTGAATAATTACGTGCATAAGTGTGACAACTCCCTCTCCTCTCCCGCAACTGATCGTGACACAATATTTTTATCCCCCCCCCCCCTCTCTCGAGCTGTTACGTGATTTGAGTACAGCCTCCAAGGTGAGATCGTAAAATTCTTTGGCTGACCTGCTCTTTGTTAATGAAGATCTAGTATCAGATCAATTATTCCAAACCTCCGGATGAAATAGTATCTACGCTAGAGCCTGTTCCAATTTCTGATTGCGACACTGCGCTTTGAAAACTAAACGGCCGCATGATGCTGCATTCACTTGCTTGGGAGAATGTAATAACATTGTGAAAACATTTTTTTTCAACCAAGAAATTTCGATTATTGTTCAGAATCAGATTTTTCTGTATAATAAACATTAGAGAATTATTAGCGAGAAATCTTCATGTATAAATAAATAAATATATGCATATAAATCTCGTGTCACGATGTTTGTCGCAACTCAACTCAGGAAGAACTTAACCGATCTTGATGAAATTATGTACACTATGTGCAATTTGGTCTTACTTGAGTTATATGATAGTTTTTATCTCGGATAATGAATTCAGTATACTGTTTTGTTGCAAATAAAATTTTTATTATGTAACAAAGAATTACAATAATTCGAAGGTCGTATAAGTTTCTAACGGAAGGAGGTGTTAATTAGTTTATTGACCGATACTTTAGCATTTGACGTTATCCAGATTAGGCAAGCAACGTGCAGATGGTGTCATGTTCCGTTTTCTTGATGTTCCAATCTATATCACGTCACATGTGTTTTCTACATTCACGTACGTGTATCATTTCTATATTTCACCATAATTGTGATATGTATCATTAATACACACAATCATAATCATAATAATAAAAATACTAATTTGACTGTTTTGGATAGTCAAGTATAATTAATATTCAACGTATTATAACTCAGCTACAGCGACGCTCGGCCAGGTGTGCTAGTTTTGTATAATTTTCTGTAAAAATAGAGGATCGTCTCTCAACTCCGCTGGGATCCGAACCCAGGACCTTCAGTTTGCCGAACGGGTAGGCTACCAACTTAGCTAGGGAGGAGTCTAGCATACCCTTTCTTTCAGAAACATATACGCTTTCAAACTCATTTTATTTATTCTTATTTGTTCAGCTCCAAACTAATTGAGTAATAAATTTTCCTGAATATTTTCACGTTATTGAGACGAAAGGTAAATTTTCGAATTGATAAGTCGAGTATAATTTTTTGTAAAAAAAGGACCTCTTTTTAACTCTGCTCGGATCCCAATCTAGGAAATTTCGTTTGCTGGAGCATTTCTGTAGGAAAAGGTTTGCTGGAGCCCTTTGCAGCTCACTTGGGAGAGCACTCGTCCGGCAAACGAAGGGTCCCGGGTTCGCATCTCAGCGGAGTTAAACGATAGTCCTTTTTATGGACAATTATACATAATTTTGCAATTTGGAAAGTGCAGCTGCTCTCCAGTAAAAATGAGTGTAAATATTCTTGAGATTTCATGTGATCATGTAGTTTTTACTGTAGAATTCTTGTTTGGGGATGGTAAAACAGAATTTTCTATTTGAACTATTTTACATGATTAGAAGGAGAATCTACGATGAAAGTTAAGCAAATTGAAAATTTATCGTAACAAATTTTAAGGCTTCAATAATTAAAAAATTTGTTTAGAATGAGTCAAATAATTTGAAAAATGATTTTATCCATAAGATGAACGTTATGATATTGATATTTTCCATAATTTTTGAATGGATCTCAAATATCAGTTCGAGAATAATTCATTTTGCTAAGAAAATTGGACTGTTTTTGGCAAAATGCAAATGTTTTGGATTTAAATTTAAAATAGTTTTTTGGTTGGACTATCAATTGCTACACTTTTTCGATGAAAATTCAACTTGCTAAAAATTGCTAAACTTGATATGAATTCAACAACTTTTCTGTTGAAAATAAATTTTAATTCAAATAATCATCATTTACTCAAAAAATTCACTTTTCTGGTAGAAAATAATTATTTCTAGTCAAAAATTCAACCGTTTGGCCAAAAATGATTTTTTATTTGTTGGGGATTCAACCAATTTTGTTGGAAATTCTTTTCTTATGAAGTCATCTTATTTTATTGAAATTTACGTTGCGAACTCCCCATTCTGTTAAAAAATAATTTCCCCCAGTTGAAAATACAACACTATGTCGAGAATGATTCGATTCTTGTTGAGGATGAAGAATATGTTATGAGGACTCAATTTTTCAAGATTTGAAATAACGGTTTTAGATGTAAAATTGAAATTACTTTTTGTTAAAATAACTATTGTTAAATTTTTTGTTGAAATTTAATATTTTCTGGTGCAAAATTTGAGCACTTAGTGTAAAGTGGAACTATTTTGTTGCAAATTAATTTTTGTTATTGAAAATTTAACTGTTTCCTTATATAATCGTCTTTCTCAGTGGAAATGAAATTGATTTGTTGCAAACTCTTTTATTGTCCCATAATTTTCTTCCAATAAATATTATTTGATTCAATATCGAACTATTCCAGTTGTGGTGAAAAATGTAAATGATTTTACATAGAATTTGTTCTCTGCCGTTATAAATATTTATGTGTCAACTAAAAATTTAATTAATTTTTTTTAATGATCTTTTTTAGTCGGAAATAAAATTTGCCGTTAAGAACTCTAAATTTCCGAAAGAAAAAATGAATTATCTTGGTTTCAAATATATTTATTTTTTCGGGGTAGAAAATTGCTTTGGTTTTTTAATAGTGTAAAATTGATAATAAGAAGCACCTTTAGGTTTTTAAATTCAAAAAATTGAATTTTTTGTCTTTAACTTATCCTCTAGATTGGAACAGGGTTTTTAATAGAGTTTGATATTTTTACTTCTTTCGAGGGTGGTTATTTTAGTTTTCAGTATTTTTGCAAATCGGATGATGGAAATTTTGTATCTTTATTATTGTTAGTGAGTTAAATGTTTTCAAATTTTGTATTCTCAATTTTTGGCTTAAGATGAATGAGGAACAATTTTTAGTTCAATCTTTTTTGGAAGTTTTGAGTTTGGAATGTTAGATTTATGTTTCATAATTTCAAAAATTCTAAATTTTTTATTACTTCAGTCAAGGACATTTATAGCCTTTCTGAAATTGATTAATTTTCAGAAAATTGAATTTGAAGAAATTGGTGTTTCAAAATGATTCAAAATGATTTCATATACTTCCGAAAAGTTCAAAACTTCTCAAAATTTGGCATAATCTATTTGAAAAAAATAAAAAAAATATTTGTTTAAGCTTGATATCAAATTCGTTTGAATCCCCTCTCATTTTCGCTGATTGACTTTTAGTTTCAATTATGTTAATCCTTTTCCAGGATATTTTACAATTTTTTTAATTCAATTTTTTTTCCAAGGCACCTTGAATTCTTATAAATTTCTTTAAATTCTTTTGATTCTATCCAAATCTTGCTCAATTCAACTATATTCTATTTCATCCATTTTTTTTATTCACTAAAATTCCATTTTATTTTACCTGAATCCTGCTCACCTCCATCTTACTCCATTCGATCGGAATTGTTTTATTTGTCAATTTTCACTAATTCACACCAATTTTCATTATTTCCATCAAAGTATCTTGAATATCCTTGAATTATTTTTAATTCTTACAAATTCACCCAAATTTTACGAAAATTATTGCAAGATTTCAAAATAAATAAATATACATTCAACTTGAATTGTCTCCAATTGATCCTGAATATTCTGGATTCATCCTGAATCTGTTAAAAGAAATCTAGAAATCCTACATTTTTCCTTACTTTCAGCCAATATTATTCCATTTTTGCGTCAAAAATCAGTTTGAATTTACTTATTTAATTAACTAATTCACCAAAAAAACGTCTTTAAACCATGTCGAATATTTGGAAATATTTTGGATACTTCTAAAACAGGGGTGTCCAACGCAAGATTGGCGCGATTTTCCTTTCTTTCCTTTCTCCGAGCGCTTCATTGAGAATTCTCTTCTTGTTCCACCACGGGCTTTGTCTGATTACGCCTGACCACGCCTACTTGCGCGCACTGTTCATACAGCCTGGCCCACAGTGGTTCTGAATGCCTAAAAAGCGGTCAAATGTCGAAAAAAATAATTTTTTCAAAATGTTTTTCTAGAGTGTGCATTCACTTATTATTGTTTTTAGACCTCGGAAAAGCGTCAAAGAGAGTCTGAATCATTATATAATGTTTTTTGGCTCTCTCTAAAGTTGCGCTTCCTAGACGCAAAATTTTACGCTTGTTAATAAAAATACTTAAAAACTTCTTATCGTATGATCTTATATTTTGAGCTAGCAGTCGTTGATAAAAATATGCACAAATAATTTTAACCGCGATCAACCACTTCCGTTTTTCTTTTAGAAAGTCGACCGAAGCCCTTTCAACCACATATCAAAAAATTAGCTGCAACCTTCTGCAACCTTGTCTTTGACGTGAATTTTTATTTGGTAATTTTGGCCCGCCTACATGCTGCCGCGGCACCACAGTGGGGAAAAAGCACTTTTTTCGCACACAAATCAGCCGACTCCTCAATTTCCAACGGATCAGAGCATTTTTTCTTTAAGATGCTCATGAAGAATCGTTCTTTAACGTAGAGGGGCACGTTTTTGGAATTTGTTATTTAATAATTATTTGTCATTCAGCTTATAATTTGCAATTGGTGATATTTGCGATATTTACATAGTCTCATTCATCGATATTTCTTCACAAAGGTGAGATTAGTGAAGTTCCTTTTTTTGAATAAAAATAAAACTTGTAGGTGAATATCCTGTATTTTGTCAATTGCTATAAACAAATTGATGGATATTACTTTCAACTGTTGCAATTTCGGATTTCGAATGTATTACTTACATAGGTTTTGTTATAAAAATGTGAAGGAAGAATTTTCACTGCAAACAAGCACCATATAACAATAATAGTTCATAGTTTCAACAATTTTCATAAACAAATTGACTTATTCGGAACATCTGTGCATCGAAAATATTTCTCTTCTGCGGAACCATTTATTTTTATCTGGAGAACAAGAATATTACACAATAGAGTTCCATGAAACAACATTTGTTGTTGTTATAAACAATTTTTATGAACAAATTCATTCATTTGGCATATCTGTGTATCGAAAACTTTTCTTTCCAGTGGAATCTTTTATTTTCATCTGAAGAACAAGAATACTACACATTAGAGTTCCATGAAACAACATTTATCATTGTTATAAACAATTTTTATGAACAAATTCACTTATTCTGCATATCTGTGTATCAAAAACTTTTCTTTTCGGTGGAATCTTTTATTTTCATCTGAAGAGCAAAAATATTACACATCAAAGTTCCATGAAACAACATTTGTCATTGTTATAAACAATTTTTGTAAACAAATTCTTTTATTGGGCATATCTGTGTATCGAAAACTTTCCTTTTCAGTGGAATTTTTTATTTCCATATGAAAAACCACAATATTACACATACTGGATTCCATGAAACAACATTTGTCATTGTCATAAACAATTTTTAAAAAGAAATTCTTTTATTTGGCATGTCTGTGAATCGGAAAATTTTCTTTTCTGTTGAATCTTGCATTTCCATCTAAGGAACAAGAATACTACACATAAGAGTTCCATAATACAACATATGTCATTGTTTTAATCAATTTTTATGAACAAATTCACTAATTCGGCATTCATATGGATCAAAAAATTGTCTTTGGTGCGGAATCACTTCTTTTAATCTGAAGAATAGAACTGGTGAACAACTCACTTTCATCCAACAACATATGGATAATTGGCTACAATGGGCATACTCGTCTACCTTACTGGATCCGCCATTTTGTTTTTGAAATTTTTGACAACGGATTTGTAATCAGCGACCTCGAAAACCCCGAAGTAAGAAAATTTGGCCTATTTCATGAACATTTTAAAGTTTGGGACAGCTTTAAGGCATTTAGAACCACTGTGCGGCCGCCGAAGACCCCTTTTGAAGCGTTCAACGCGTTGCTCACACGTTGGACACCTCTATTCTAAAATCCAAAGCGGTCCGGGATAGTTTGAGATTCCTAGAAATCCCGTGAAATCATTTGAAATCCATCGCTAATTCTTACGATATAGTTTAAATTTTTCTTAATTACTAGAACTCTTCGTAAGTTGGTTGAAATCCATGGAAATCGTGTAAAATCCTTCCATAGGATGGAAGGATTTTTTTGGTCCAGGATTAAACTTCTCAAAAGATTGAACCTCAAAAGATTTCAAAAGGGTTCCAGAGGAATTTCCTTAAATCATATGGAATTCTAAGAGAATCTGTAAAATCCTTCAAAGTTTCTCCAAGTTACTTTCGATCCTTCCAGAAGTGCTGCAAAATCACTTGCAGATTGCCCTCAAATATTTCCAAAGTAATTAATATTGTGTGAGATTTCTAGGAATTTGAGAAATTATAAAATCTGGTGGGATCAAATTCCACTTTCTTATCATAGTTTGAAATTTGAGATCTGTATTTGCAAAATCAATAAACTATCTCACCATCACAATGATAGCAAATTGAAGTAACACTTATAAACAAACAGAAAATCAGCAATCGTTCTTATTTTTCAATCTGATATTTTTTATGGAGAGAAATGTCGATTCAATCTAGGAGGCAAACAGATTTGTAACAACAATTCATGCGATGTTTCCGAGATAGTTTGTTACATCACATCTTCCAAGAAAGATGAAACTGACGTGTGCCAAAAAAATAAACGATCACAGTATCATGAAAACACGCGAATGGCGGGCGGAAAAATAGGAGTTTTGATGGAGACAAAGTGAATAAATGAATTATTGAATAAATGAATTGAAAAATTTAATTAAACTCATTCCTTAATTTGCTAAATTAAATTGTTTGAGGTCAGAAGTACTAAGTGTCTCACTTATTTGCATTAAAATCTCTGAATGCTTTTAGTTAAATTTCGCATATGCTTGGCCGTCGCACTTTTAGCTTCTCCTTCAAATCTTGACAGAGTTAAAAAACGAGGAGCAACAATCGTTTCGTTTTCCGTTACGCTTCGTTTCTTTGGCGGCAGCGGATTTCGCCTTCGGGTTCATGCTTGAAATTAGGATGGACATCTTGATAAAAAACATCAAGTCAAAGTTGGCTAAGAAATCTTAAAAACTTTTTACGAACACACAGAAAAAAACCAACGGCTATTTGAGTTAAGTTTTCACAGGCAGAAAAAATGAGTTTTTTTTGTGCATCATTATACTACAATCGTTAAAAATATGAGCTATAATTTGCCAGTAGAGCGATTTTCGATTATCTTAAGCTAAGATATAAAAAAAGGATAAACTTCCGAGAAGGGTGTATGTTCGATTTTCTTCGGGCTTCGCATACTTAAGTCCATTGACTCGCTGATTACGAATATGAGAGTGGACATTGAAGCGAACTTGAGTTTCATGATACAATCATGAAAATCCCAGAGAAATCATGTTTTTTCGCGGTTATCTCATAGCTATATGCGAAATTTCGGAAGAATTTCTCGACAAAAGGAGTAAATCGCAATAAAATACATGTTTTTTTCACTAAACATTTTGTTGAACAAGTGTTGGTTTGCAAGGAAATTAGAGAGCTATCGATTTCCGGCTACTTCTGTTTTGCCATATGTCTTAATAAATAAAGTGTTATTTTTCAGAGCGTGGATTTTCCAAAAAGTGTGATCACAGCTCAAACCCCTATTCCTAGTCTCTTTTACTCAGCCATTGTAAAAGGGGTTCAAGATGTGAAGAATTACTCCTGGGTGACCTAAATTAGGGAGAAGATGTTCAAGATGTGACTAGTTTTCATTTTGTGACTTAACCTTGGGAAAAGAGGTTTGGGATGTGACCTATCACACTTTTGTGACTTAGACTCTAGAAAAGGGGTTCAAGATGTGACCAATTGCTGCTTGGTGACTTAAATTCGGGAATAAGGGCTCGACATGTAACCAATTACTCGTTTGTGACTTCAACTTAAAAAAGGGGTTCGAGATGTGACCTAAATTCGGGAAAAGGTGTTCGAGATGTGACCGATTCTTATTTTGTGACATAAACTTGGGAAAAGAGGTTCGAGATGTGACCGATTCTTATTTTGTGACATAAACTTGGGAAAAGAGGTTCGGGATGTGGCCAATCACTGTTTTGTGACTAAGACTCGAGAAAAGAGTTTCAAGATGTGACCAATCACTCTTTTGAGATTTGAATTTGGAAAAAGGGGCTACGGATGTAACCATACACTCTTTTGTGACTTAAAATTGGGAAAAGGAGCTCGAATTCTAACCAATTACTCGTTTGTGACTTTACCTTGGGGAAGTGGGCTTAAGATGTTACAAATCACTCCTTTGTGATGAACATACTCTGTTCTGTATTTCATGAATTCTTATGACGTAAAAATCGATTTACAACTAATTTCTGGGAACTATCATCCCTTCAGAAAAATGTTTGCGAGAAAAATGGGTATTTCGATGAGATCTAAAACTTTTGTTTGAATAATTTTTCGTTTCTTTGCATATTAGCCGAGATGAACTCAAAAAACCATGATTTCGATGGTTTTTTGGAGATTTAACAATAAAAATCAAATTCACTCTTATTTTTACTATCATGCTCGTAACCGGTGCGTCAAAATATATGAGTATACGGAGCCCGAAGGAAATTGAACATACACCCTTTTCGGAAGTGCTCCCAAAAAAAAATATTGCTAATCGAAAATATTGCGAGAGATAAGGCAAGTCTGACGAACTGAAGCGCAAACTGAATGGGATTGTGACATCTCGCAGCTGATAAGAGAGTCACCTATTGTTCTTTCTTCTCAGACCAGAGTTTTGCCAATATCTGGACTGTTCTGCAATATCGGGTCCTGGCAGCCGGCGATAACTTGTATGTATGTTTGCAGCATGTAATATCATTTTTGAATTGGATATCCTACAATATGAAAAATCATTCAAGAATCAGAATGAAAAGCAGACGTTTTCTTTTTTAAAACACATGATTCGTGTATTCGAGATATGAATGATCCAGCAAACTCTCCATTTAGCACGGAAAATTTTTTTACTCTGAGGAAATTTTTTACTCAGATGATTGATGCAAATGATGTTTCATTTCGGATGAAGTACTACCACTTCTGTTTGAAAATCTGCTCATCCATTGCAGAAAGACATACGTGATTCAAGACGGGAAAAGAAAAAACATTTTTGTGAATTTTTTCTTCACAACACAGTTGGAATATTATTATTTAAACTAATAGTACATCAGAGTATAACATTCGAACAATAATCTGTAAAATTTTCATAAAGATATATTCGAAAATACGGCAATGGCAGCAATTATATCCGGAAGAGTCGCGGAAAAAATTAGAATTGCGGTGCCCCTCAGAACTTCAGAACTACTTGTTAATATTTTTCATTTTACAATAACGAATAAGCTGATTTTTTTCGCAAAAATCACGTTTTTTACTTTAATGTGTTCCCAAAAAGTGAAAAATTGAAATTTCGGAAAATCCTCCTAGGCTCACCTGGAGAAAGCGATTATCTGACGAAAGAATTTTGATTTTTTGATTTCCGATGATTCAGCACCGAGTTATGAGGGGCACCGCAATTCTACTTTTTTCCGTGACGCTCTCGAATAATTGCTGCCATTGCCTTATTTTTGAATATATATCTTCATGAAAATTTCAGAAAATATTTTTCGAATGTTATACTTTGATGTACTATCGTTTAAACTTTTTCGGTCGGAACATTAATGCATACATATACAATTAGAATTTGTCTAGAACAACAATACTTACAAACACCTAAGGTCAAATGTATAGTCTCAATAATATTACCTATCATTCTGAAGAAGACCGCGTCGAAGATCGGTCGAAACGTTAATGAACAAACTGTGAGTCCACATAGTTAAGTTTATCAATAGACATATGGACCAGTAATCAACATTCAAAATTCACTCAAACCAACATCTTCAATTATTACTTACCCTGTCAACACCATGAGAATATAAGGAAAGAAAGAATTATTATTTGAATTTAAAAAAAATGTATTTATCACGTTTTGTTTGCCTTTTCCCATTTATTTGACTTGGGACAAGGAATTTCGGAGAATAATCATAGTTCTCATATCAGGGCAGGGAGTGTCAGTGATTAATTGATTGATTCAATGTGTCCCCTGAGGGTTTACATTTTCCTCGAACCTCTCCACCATTCCTTTACACACCCTACCACTACCTTAGTAGTAAGTAAGGGAGACCTACAGCTGAAGGTGGGTTCCAAACCACCAAGAACCCCAGCCCCGAGTACTAAGAGTAACCTTTTTCTCAAGAGGTACCGGCACCACGACTATCCGGAGATGAACAGTCCCTTGCTAGGCAAGTGTTCATCGCGTAAGCCGCCGAAGCTCTTTCAGAGTGCAAGGCTGGAATCGAACCCACAACCAGCTGGCGTGCGACCAGAGCGCATGCCTTAGCCCCCACGACCAACTGGCCACTCTAGGGAGTGTCAGTGAGGAAGTATAATTCCACTTGCTTAGAAATCGACTACTTCTCTGGAATTTAGATTTCTTTGTTGAAAATCAAATTTTTTGTCAAAGTTGCTAAAAGTCGAAGTTGTTAAGAATCTATCTATTCTTTTACATTCTCATCATAATGAGAAGGTATTGGTTTTATGTGAAAATTGACTTTCGCGGAATTTATAAGATCTCCACGTTTTGAGACCTCCTGATTCCGAAAAAGTAGGTTTTACGTTGGTGTCTCTGTTGTCATTGTCGTCGTTGGTATCTGTATAATCCATAACTTTTGAAAGACTACTTGGATTGGAATGCCCTTTGACAAACATTTTGAAGTACCAAAAAGACAGGTCAAGTTCGTTAACCAGCTATTTTGGTTAAAAAATGAAAGAGCACTTTGAACATTTTTTCGGATTTTTTTTTCAAGACTCAAAAATTGTGAGTACGGTTTCTTGTAGTAGGGGAAAAATGGAACAATTTATCTCCATGATATTTTTTGATAAAAACAAAATTGTCAGAGTTGTGGCATTTTCATAATTCAAAAATATAAACGACAATCACAATTTTTAGCCAAATAAAGCAAGATTGAAAAGGAAGTCAGAGAGAAAAAATGTCTCTTCATGAGACCCCTACAAGATGGTGAGAACAACTTTTTGGATTTTCTCAAAAAATCGGAAATTCCAATTTTGATCGCACAAAAAAAAAAGAAAAATATTCTGTGAACTCGATAACTTCCGAAAGAATGATCATATTCGATCGTGCCTTGGCACCCATTTTGAGGGACCAAAAATACAAATGGATTTCGTTAACCATTTTTTTTGGAACGGAAATAGAAGAGGGGAAGCATTTTGAAATTTTTTTTTCCAAGACTTGAAAATTGTAAGTACGGCTTCTTGTATTAGGTCAAAAGTGGAACAATTTATACTTATGATTTTTACATTCTCATCATTTATGATTGAGAAAGTATTAGAATCGTCTGAAATTTCACATCTTGAATTTTCAAC
>WSXT02218297.1:0-15957 GCA_011762715.2 Neuroterus valhalla | reverse complement strand
CTTGGAACTGTTTAGTTGAAAAGCAATAACTTCAAAAATGACGAAAAAATACATGGTAAAATCAAATTTTCCAACAAGGAATATTAAAAAGATGTAAATGTCTAGTAAAATTACTCGTTAACGGTAAAAACAGGTCAACTATCGATCAAAACGAACCTATCGAAACCACTGATTAGTGATCGAAACTAACAGATCACGTGACATGGTGTTATGTTATTTTTATGAGTGCGAGAGAGAACGAAATTTTTGTTGGTGATCATTGATCTCAATTATATTTTAAAATTATTTCTGGTTTTACCTCGATATTCGATGGATCAATCAATAATCCAGCAGGATTTGCCGCGTGCATTAATTATTAGCAATGCGAGCGGTAAAGCTGGTGAAATTGCAAAGAGTGAGTCGTAATGAAATTCTAACCTGCAAAAATTTATTATTCCCATCTAAAATATCGTTTTAAACAAATTATGCCTTTCATAAATGGTTTTTTACAAAGAATTTATGAGACTGGTTAACTTTATGCAATAATTTATAATAAAAAAGTGTTTTGATCCAAAAGCCTAAACAATAGGAAACCATGCGAAACAATCTTGAAAAGAATAAACAAAAATCAAAGTGACATTTATTCCTTTTTTTTTATTATCTATATCTAATTGAACAGATATGAGGTAATATTGCGCATTTTTTGAATGTATTTGTATTTATTACGTGCGTATTGGCGAATTGAAATTGAAAAAAAACATCAGGGAAATTAAGTTTCGATGTTACAAGGTGAAAGGTTAAAATTTTTACCAGTGAGTAATTTCAAGAGTAGGTTTCAAAGCATTGTACGAGAATTAAAAAAAGAGATGTTTAAAGTGATATAATCTAGATGCATTCTCTATGTCCGGAGGTAATTGAGTCCATAGTCGTATTTAAATCCGAAAAAGGAATTTAAAAAAATCAGGGCTGTCTTCTAATTTACCAGTTATCAATAGTTTTCATTTTTTTTTTACAAACCTGTCTTAATATGAAGAACTAATTTGGCATTCAAATATGAATTTCCTGGGAATAAAAACCTGACAAATATGAATAACAACTTTTTGAATGTCTCAAATAAATTCAGAAAATCCGAAATGTGGAAAAGTAAGGAGGGACGGAAAACGACCGTCAAATCCCCTTCCTTATTTTTCCTCGTTTTTATTATTTTTATTAGTTCTCCGAGAATCCAAAAACATGAACGAAAAATCTACCGAGGAAAAAATTAAGGGAATTTGGAGGTGGCCTTCTTTTTCTTCCTTCTCCTTTCCATTTATTCATTATTTTTAAATAAAGCGTAGACTTTCAGAAGTTTTTTTCCAAATTTGATTTAAAGATTCTTGGTCTTTTATATCTGCAAGAATTTCGTATTCAAGTACGAATATCAGACGGTGGAGAGGAGTTTGAAAATTATACATTTTTTTATAATTATAATCGGCAATAAGTTTTCTTCTCATTCAAATTTTACTATTTACTTTGATTCAGATATGGGCGCTGAATTGATATCCGAACAAGGAGGATTGGAATATCATTTATGGAATATTGACAACAAGTATTACACAGCCCAAGTTTTACTTTGTGCAACACAAAATCTTCCAACTAATATTTCATACGAAGGCGTGGAGGCATTAATCGTTCACCATGAACCACAATCAGTGAGATACATAATCATTTTTTAACCTAATCGCTTAATTCTCTTTAGCAAAAGAATACATTCCACGTTTTATGTAGGAACATGCGTTACGAAACTTGGACACTTGGAAGTCTCTAATTCCATCACTTTCAGAAGTTGAAGTTCTTTTATTGGTCTGCAATTCTATCAGTGACTCTGCTGTTAAAGAACAAGGTTGGAGATTTGGATACATTTTTATCTCATTGTTAATTGCCACCTTTTTGGTGAGCTATTATTATTCTTTCTGGACCGGGATTTTCTGAAACTTATATTTAAAAAGCGTCCTAATGATTTAAAAACAGTTGGAAACGAATTTGGAGCCCAGATATTTATTAAAGGAATGGCCTGGTTAATTTCAAATCGGGAAGGTTTTGATACTACCTCAAAATTAAAAACATGCAAATTTTTTTTTCAAACTTTGGTAGTAATTGTTGAAATATTTTATATATTCAAATTTACTTTCCAGACCTGGTGAGATGGTCTGTCCTTTTTTTCTAATCGGCTAATAAAATAATTAAGGGAAGTAATTTTACCAACTGCTATTCATTATAAACAATGTCTTAATTAATAAGAAATTTTTCCTTTAAAAAGGCCACCCTAAATATTTTCATTAAAAAAAATACAAAGGAAAATACCGTAGGGAAAGAAAGAAAAATTTACCTAATCAACAAACAAATCGCAACCTCTTTTGATATCTAACTCTTACTACTTTTACACAGAACAGAACTTATTCCTTTTTCATATAAATTTCTAGTGGTAGAGTGGTGCATGCAACAAAAGTTCGAATTGGTAGAACTGGAACAATCAGACCGTCAGGAGTTCGATGGCTTTGAATCAGAACGAAATTCATTTGGAATTGATCGAATCATTGAGGCTTTGGAAGCACATACGTGGTCCAACATGAGATTGAAAGGTAACAAAATTTGTATACCACATTCTAATGATATTATAATTATTGACTAGAGATGCTGAAAAGGGTTCTATAAACATTAGGGTGGTCCAAAAAGACGATTTTTTTTCTCAAGGTAAGTAACATTCATTACTCAGAGTTTCGGCAGAATTAATGGAAAATTCTTGCAATTTTCTCCATTCTTGTCTACAAAGTTTGGTTCATTTTTTTAGAGCCATGAAAAGAAATTTAAGATATAAAAAAAAGGACTAAGAGCAATCCTCTAAACTCTGGGAACCGAGGAAAATATCAAGGGAAAGAAGAATAAATTTATTTAAATCAGATAAATGCAGAGATATTTTCAATTTAATTCAAAGATCAGTCTTCGAACGGTTTCGGAACAGTCGAAATATTCAGTTGGAAAAATTAGTTTTCAACAAAAAATATCATTTTTCAAGAAACCTGTTGAATTTTAACCAAATTGTAGGATTTCTTAACCAACAAAATTAATTCTTAACACAAAAGAGAAAATTTTAAATAAGAAAGATGACCAAAGAAAAATAATGGGTTCCTGAAAAATAATAAATACATTCTTAACCAAAAAACAAATGTCAAACGAACAGTTGCATTTGTATTCAATAACAAAAGATAAATTTTTAACAAAAGAGTTGGAATCTCAACCAAAAAATATTTTCCAGTCGAAAGAGAAAAAAAAATTCAAACCAACTAATCAAATTTGCTACCAAAAAGATAAATTTCTGACATGAGCATTTAATTCTCAATCAGGAAAGATTTTTCAGTCAGGAAAGAACAAAAATTTCAACAAACTCCTGAATTATCAACCAAAAAACGACGAATTCTGAAGGAAAAATGTAATAGTTGACATTGCAACCATAAAAGATTTTAATCCTTCAACACAAAAGTGTAATTTTCACCAAATGGATTTGGTTTTAGTTAAATATTCGACATATGAACCAAAAACATCATTTTTTGACCAAGTGATTGTATTTTCAATCCAAAAAGACGAATTCTCGAAGAAAAACGTCATATTCAATATTTCAACTATAAATGATTCCACTTTTTAATGAAAAATAGTTGAATTCAATCAAAAAGAAAAAATTTTGAACGAAGAAAATATCTTTCAATCAAGAAAGGTAAACAATTTCAACCAAATTGTAGGAATTTCTACCCAAAAAGTTGAATTCTTAACACAAAAGAGAAATTTTCAAACAAGAAGGATGACTATGGGAAAATGATGGATTCCTGAAAATGATAAATACATTTATATAAAAGACAAATTTCAAACGAACAGTTGCATTTTTAATCAATAAAAAAAGACAAATTTTTAAGAAAAGAGTTGGAATCCCAACTAAAAAATATTTTTTAGTCGAAAGAGGAAAAAAATGCAAACCAACTAATCCAATTCGCTACCAAAAAGATAAATTTCTAACAGACGAATTTAGTTCTCGATCAGGAAAGATTTTTTAGTCAGAAAAGAACAAAAATGTCAACAAACTCCTGAATTTTCAACCAAAAAAAGACGAATCCTGAAGAAAAAATGTAATAGTTGATATTGCAACCATAAGAGATTTTAATCCTCTAATACAAAAGTGGAATTTGAACCAAATGGATTAATTTTCAGTCAAATATTCGACATATCAGCCAAAAATATTAGTTTTCGACCAAGTAATTGTATTTCCAATCTAAAAAGACGAATTCTTTAAGA
Organism: Neuroterus valhalla; assembly: GCA_011762715.2. Taxonomy (NCBI): domain Eukaryota; kingdom Metazoa; phylum Arthropoda; class Insecta; order Hymenoptera; family Cynipidae; genus Neuroterus; species Neuroterus valhalla. The sequence goes on along the minus strand of WSXT02218297.1, from coordinate 11,655 downwards.
GAAACTTCATATTCAATATTTCAACTATAAATGATTCTACTTTTAAATAAAAAATAGTTGAATTCAATGAAAAAGACAAATTTTGAACGAAGAAAATATCTTTTAATCAAGAAAGGTAAACAATTTCCACCAAATTGTAGAATTTTCTTCTTTTCTAAGTTGAATTCTTAACACAAGAGAGACATTTTTAAATAAGAATGATGGGTAAAGGAAAATGATGGATTCCTGAAAAATAATAAATACATTCTTAACCAAAAAACAAATTTCAAATTAACTGTTGCATTTTTGATCAATAACAAAAGACAAATTTTTAACAAAAGAGTTGGGATCTCAACCAAAAAATATTTTTCAGTCGAAAGAGAAAAAAAATTCAAACCAACAATTTCAACCGAATTGTTGAATTTTTAGGAAAAAAATTTAATGATTGCACTAGAAATATGAATAATAAAAAGATAAAAAAGGTTTGAAGAGGAGGAGAGGGAAATCGAAAATAATATATAAAAGAGTAGCGCATCAGGCCTCTGTTACAAAGTATAATTAAGGGGGGACCTACAGCTTAAGGTGGGTTCCGAACCACCAAGAACATCAGCTTCGAGTACTTAGGCTTTAGATTAACCTCTTTCTCTAGAGGTACCGTCCAAGGAAATAAAAACGGAATAAGTAGGTCTTTCAAATAGTAATTTTTGTGTTTATAAAATTGTATCTTTCTGGCTAACATACCTAGAGAAAAACATTAAAGCGAATTAAAGCATGAGCATAAATCATTTCTCTTGTTTATCTATTTTCCAATATTTGATATTTTCAAAAAATTTTCTGTTGTATTTTCATCACTCGTAAGTACTAAAGTGTTCAACAGCTTTTTCAAAGTTATCCAATAAATTTTTTTTAACACAAGAATGAAAAGAAAACTTGCTAAAGAAAAAACGCCACTATTGTTAGATGGATCTTTCGTGTAAAAAGTTTTTAATAGTAAATTAAATCTTTTTTCCATTCCCTTTTTTCGGAAAAAATATACGTTTTCACTTGAAATCAAACTAGTGAACCGATGTGATTCCTGGTTTTTTGAACGACTATAAAAAAGATACCATAAATAAAAATGTATCTATTCTCTAGATCAACTTTCAACGAGGGAACCGAGAGAGGAAATAAGTAGAGTTGGAGAACAGATAGAAAATATTCAATTAGACGCTCAACCAGACATTTCAGAGCAACTGCAAATGGAAAGTGTATTTGGTAGGTATTTTTGCATATATTCACGAAATTTCGAAGCATAATTTCCATTTTGATTCATCTCTCTGGAATTATTTTAACAGATGGAATAATGGATAGCGAAAATGTAGATTTCGGGGAACTCTTTGGACAATTGATGGCGATGAAGGAACATGCCGCCTCATTGCCAACTAATCAAAGAAAAGTGGCAGCGGAACAGTTGGTTACAGCTTTCTGGAAAGCTATGGGAGGCGATCCATCAGAAATTAGTGATTTGGATTAATGCAATGCATTTGATATATTAGCTAAGGTCAATAAGAAACAAGTTGAATGAGTCAATCGTAATATCGAATTGTTCTCCTTTTATTCGCTCTTAATGTAATAACAATCAATTTTGTTTTACGTCGAACGTAAATAAAATTATCTTCAACGTTAGGTGTAGTGATTTCACAAAGGGGTCAACGGATTGTAAATAGATTAAAATTTGTGTTACCGAAAATGAGTATCTACTTGAATTGATATTTCCTTCCATTTTCATCATCATTGTTGATTTTTAGAATATTTCATTGTGTGAAATGAGGAAGATATTGATATTAATCAATTGTAGGGTAGTTCTAGTTTTGCCGCAAATTGGAGAATGTGCGGACAAAAATATAAACATGTACATCTGTGGAATATTAAGTGTAAGATGTAGAAAATAGTCTCATAAGTATCATATAAATTTTTCTTAAAAAGCTTCGGAAATAATGGATGTATTGCTTTTTACATTGGTTATAAATTTTCTTTTTCCTATCTACAAATTTTGATCTTGAATACATTTTCTCCCTCTCATTTCTTGATTAGCTTTTTTTTCTTTATAACATTTATTTTATGAAAAGCATATTGTTTCTAATTACAAATGTTGTACTGAAGGTTATCACTGCATTGTTTTCTTGGTTTGATAATTCTCTAAAATTTCACAGCACATGATGGTGAGAGTCTTAATTGTTCGAACAATTTTTATTCAAATATGCGAGGTACCGAAAAAATTAATAGCGCTATTGGATCCTGCGGAAAAACTGAAAAAGTTCATGAAGTAGACAATTTTTCAAGAAATTCAACGAGATTCTTCAAACACCCTCAAAATGGTTGAAATCTCGTTAAATTACTTTTGGAATCTTTTAGAATACCCTTAACTCCTAAAAATCCTTCGAAATCTGTTGATATTCCTAAAAATTTTATTAAGCTATTAAAAATTCCTTGAAATCTGAAATACCAAAAAATTAACCAAATCAGTTGGAATCCTTTACAACTTTTGAAATCCAATGAAAAATCCTTGTATTATATTTAAATATCCATGGAAATGTATAAAATTGATTGAAATTCCGTGGAATTCTTGGAATCTTTAAAATTACATATAATCATTTAAAATACGTTTGAGAGTTTTAGAATGTTTGACTATAATTTTTAGAACGTTTTTTGTCCTATATACTCCTGAAAAAGTTTTTCTTGGCACTTGCGTGGTTTTACCGCGCCACCCTTTGATTAAACAATTTCAAATCAATTTTAGATGGAAAAATCAAAAGTAAAGGGTCATATTTTATAATTGGGTATTCAGAATAAAAAATTGTTTCCCAACATTATTTAAAATATTTCTGTCTAATGTAGTGGCAGCACTTCCGCGATTTTGAAATCTTAATAGAATTCTTGTTATAAAAAGGTCCTTAATTTCATAAACTTACTACTTTTATCATATTTTGAAGCTAAAAAATACCGATTTATTCTTAATTAAAAATTACTAATATGGTCAAATTGCCTTAGATAAATGCAATAAAATATCCACTTTCAAACAAGGTTATGATACATTATTTACAGGTTATAGATTTTATATCTCCAAAATTGGTCAAATCAGCGTCTACCTAAACATATATTTTCCTAAATCATGTCTTAATTTTCGTATTTTATGCTATTTTATTTGGATAATATTCACTTGATTTCATTTCATTTGTAACTATAAACAAGTTTTCAATTCTAAATGTAAGAAAATCTTCAATTTAAATGTAACAACCACTCAAGTGGTATTAAGGCTATTAAGGACATGCATGTAAAAACCGGTCACGTGACGATTTTCTTTAAACAAACTTATAAATTATCAGGTAAAATCAAGTTTCCATTCTAGAGAATAGTTCTTCTTTAATTCCTCAACATATTTCAGTCGTAGAAAATTCATTCGAGTTATTAATTTATGAAATAGTTCGCATGAAAAAAAAACTATCACGTGACAGTTTTCAGTACATGCTCTCGAGAAAATTAGCGTTTCACAGTTGTCAGCCCTGAGTGTCCAAGATGTCTGATAGTCTGGATGACTGATGTCTGCATCATCAGCGGATGCCTGTTTTCTCTGTTTTGTGTTGTGTATTGTGTTTGTTTAATAAGTTTGATTATAAAATCACGGATTGCACGGAAAAAGTGAAGTTCAGAAGTTCGCGTTGACCTTCGTCTGGAAAAACACGTCAAAAATGAAGAATTTGAATTTTTCGACCTCTTAAAACTTCGAACGAGGTAAGGCAGAACCTCACCGCCTTTGCTGCTCCGTTTTGCATGGTTTTGCAAACGGAGCTTCCGGCTCATATTTGCTATTTATGATGAAGATAATAGTCTTATCCTCTCTAATCGTTACGCATTAGAAGCAGTTTAATTTAGTATATATCTTGAAGGCTTTCCTGGCTCTTCCTGGCTGGAAAAAAGAAACAAAAAGTTAGTTATATGCAGTCCTTTGAAACAAATGCCAACATTTTATTTTAGTTGATGAAACAGAAATCGGCTGTTTATTTAGAATTAGATGCTAATTTCGATTTTTTTTTTCATTTCAACAGTTTGTTGTTGAATTATTTTTAACATGAAGTAAAAGTACAGTTTGTCATGCACTCGATTGGATTTATCTTCCTCCAATTTGAAAATGTCGTTGAGTTTTCGTAAATGATAGTATTTATAAATTATTATTCATTGCCTTATTATTTGTAGATTTATATGTCATCCATAAAATGTCGAGTAAGAACGACAGTTTGTTTCAATCAAGCATTTCAGTTTCATTAGGTTGAAAATGGAGTAAATAATACGTAATTTTGAAACTTCCGAAACCCTTTTCAACTAAAATTAATCACTGTCTCTCTGAATTAAACTCCTGTGAAACAGATTTTCATATTTATAATATTTACTTGGGAGAAGGAGATCTATATCAAAACGATTTCAAATCGGAAAGTTAGAATTTTTGGTGAATATCAAACTAGAAAGTATCATAATTATAAACGATAAAATCTGACAATTACAGCTTTTGAAAATGATCGATTTTGAATCAGACTTTACAAAATTGGATATTTTATGTTACAGAGTGTAAGAAATTGAACAATCTCCTGATGAAAGTGTGCAGAAACTTTCAAACAAGACCAATGTCAAGATTAGAAATTTTCGAAATAAAAAAAAAAAAAAAAATACATGCTTAACTGGAAGAGTGCTTAATTTGAAGAAATTTCAAGAGATTTCAATTCACGATATCTGAATGAAATTCAGCTCTTGATATTCCATAATATTTAAATATAATACAAGGATTTTTCATAGATTTCAAAAGTTGGAAGAGATTTTTTCAGTTGAAAGTGAGCAGAAACTTTGGAATAAGACAAATGTCAGGATCAGTCATTTTCCGAATTGGATAAAAATGAATATTATATACCTCACTAAAAGATATTGAAAAATAATCAAATTTTAGAGCGTTAATAATGCATTTGTATATTAGAAGTGCTGAGTTGAAAATTATCTGTAAGTTCTGAACGTTAAAAAGAACGAAATATTTATTCGTAATTCTATTTCATCTACAAATATTGTTCCAACTACAATTTTGGATAGTGAAATTGGAGTTTCTTTTGTGATGAACTATTTTCAATGGAAATAAATATATTAGCAATGTTAATGGTTTACAAAGATATTAGGAAAGAATTTAGTTCATTTGAACGTTCAGAACTTCAAGCACATAGTTAGGACAACAGTTTTTTAAAATCTGTTATTTCGATTTTATAAGTCTGAAAAAGGAGTAAATAATACGTCATTTTGTAAATTTTTTTTAGTAAATTATTTTCGAGAACTTAAGAAAATGAACAATTTCCAAATGTGTTTGAAGTTCTGAATGTTCGAATTTAACGAAGTTTTTTACTGATAATTTTGTTAACTATAAACTGGGCTAAAATATTAGTTTATTTACATCGCAAATATTAGATTACAAAACGATTTCATTATAAATCATTTCAAATTGTAGGTGGAACAATATTTACAAAAAAAAAAAAATAGAATCGAGGGAAAATATATCGTACATATGAACTTCACCAGTTGAGAGTGAAATGAAAGAAATGTCAAGATTGGAAAGTTTCGGAATTGAAAAAATATATATATTACATGCCTAATTATTCTCTGACCAATTTTCATATAATCTTTGAAGAAAAAAAGAAATTTCAAATAAAAAGTTAAGTTGCATAATGTTTTTAAATTGTAATATCTAGAATTTTATTATTTATGATAAGAGCAATCATCTTTTAGTAAATGGTCCTAAATGCTTTTTCAAATAAAGCAGTTTAGATAAATAAGTGCTCAAATTTATCTGAATTTTTAAGAGCAAGTAATAAAACTGCTCTGGTGTTGAAAGTTATCCAACCTTATGCAGAATTGTTAAACTCTTATTTATTTCAAATAAAAATGTGAATAATAAAACTTGAAAAAACTTTCATGGACCGCCCTGAATTTGTTAAAGTTAATTTGATTGATTTGATTTAAATCGGAATCATGAACGGGCGACCAACTGAATTTGAGCAATTTCAATTTGAACTGTTGAGAATTGTATCAATTTAAATTTTACGTTTTAAAATTGACTGATTTCAAATACAGGTGTTACAAAATTGAATTTTTTATATTCAAGAGCAAAAGAAATAGAAGAATTTCCAGTTGAGAGTGTGCAGAAGCTTTCAAATAGAAGAAATGTCAAGATTCAAAGTTTTTAAAATTAAAAAGTAAATATTACATGCCTGATTAGAAGATTGAAAAAACAATTTCGAAACCGTCAAAATCTTGAAATTGCACGAGTATCAAAGAACTTAGAAAATTTCTGATTGGCAATATAAAAAGTTTAGTTGCATAATGTTATTAAACAATAATCAATTACGAAATCATTGTAAGTTTTGAAATTGTATGATTTATGATTAGAACAATCATGTATTAATAAATTGTGTAGCGGCAATCGGATTAAAAATGATTGTGGAACATTATTAAACTTTTATTAATTTCAAAAAAATGCGTAAATTTCTTCTTTTAGCCTTCATTGACCATCCTGAACTTCTAGAAGTTAATCAGTCCTGATAAAAATATCAAATTGATTTATGGAAAAGTGTCAAGGTAAGTAATGGATTAACATGGACCTAATTTTATTTTATTATGCTTACAGATATAATTTTTCTTCCAATGGAGGAATACGTAGAAGAAGCTGCAGTGGTAGAATCTGCAGTGGATTTTCCAATCTCTCTGGCAGACATACCAACTCCACAAGATCCTGACGATAGCAAAAGCCAAATCGCTGACGATGATTCTATCAAAACAGAAAGCCCCAAGCCACTTAAACCTGTGCTTGGGAAACTGCAGGCTAAAAAACGATTAATGGCATTTGCTAGAAAGTACAACGTTATTCCAAATCCGCTCCCTAAAGTCCCAAAGACGAAAAATAAAGCACAAAATAAGAAGAATTCAGAGGAAGGAAAGAATAAAAGTAAGTTATTAATTTACTTCATCAAGTCAAGTTCTACTTATAAATTTGATTATATCAGAAAGTCTACCTTACTGAAAAGCCGGGAAATGTTGTCATTTTTTTCTACTTTTCAAAATTTAATTGAGCGAAAAAAGACAGGAAATGATGAGTAATCCGATTCATTGACATGATATTCTTGAAGTTCCGAACGTTCAAATGAACGAAATTCTTTCCTCATGTATTTGTAAACTATAAATAGTGCTGGAATATTCATTTATTTCCTTTGCAAACAGTAGATCACAAAAGAAACTTCAAATGCATTATTTAAAATTGTAGTTGGAATAATATTTGTTGATAAAATAGAATTGCGAAAAAATATTTCGTCCATTTGAACTTTCAGAACTTCCAGGGAATTTGATTAGAATTTATCTCTCGAATGTAATAAAGTGCAAATTAAAAGACAGGGGTTTCAGTGGAGAATTATATTTCCACTTCAAAACGGAATTTGCTACAAGATTTATAATTCTGAGTTGGAACAGGAAGAAAACAGGGCTGCCAGACAGTAACTTTTTTGTCCCAAAATTTGCAAATTTTAATTGCAGAATTCGAATTCATCTACCCTGCATTCTTTCGAATTACCTTGAATTTTTCCAAATTCACTGGAAATAATTCGATAGATTCAAGGCATTTTTCAAAATATTTGTGGATTGTTTTCAATTCGACTTCTGTTAAATTTTCTGCTTTTTATTTTTTGGATTCGAGTTTCAATGCACTCAAATTCTATTAAATTTGCCCTAAATTGTGTTCACTCTTAATTTAATGAATTCGATGGAAATTGTTTTATTTGAAAAAGTTTTTTCAATCGATTTGGATCCTTTTGAATTCAAACGGAATTCTACTGATTTATTTTCTTATAAATTTCTTTGAATATTCGTAAATTCATTTCAAATTGAATGCATTTCCTGAATTGTCTTAAATTGTTTCAAGTTCACTTAAATTGTTAAAAATTCACCTCGAGTTTGATGAATCTCATGCATTTAATTCTTCTCATTTTTCTTAGATTCTTCTTAATTCACTAATTTTATTCACTGCCATTTTTCTGAATTCAATGGAATTCTTTTGAATTGAAAAAATTGACTAGATCCACTCAAATTATTCTAAAATTGCTCTAAATTCTCTCAAGTTGTTCTTGATACCGTATGAATTTTATCAAATTCTCCGCGAGTCTCTTCATATCCTATAAATTCGCTCTGATTTTACTGAAATCAATAGAATATTTTACATTTTTTTCAATTTATTTGCAATTTACCAAGAATTCTTATTATATTAACAATTAATTGGAAGAAAAACCGAGAAATGACCATAAATTAAAAATCATCCGTCAAGCAGACACCCCATTAACACTTGCAATCTGCGTTTTTATAATGTACAAAAAATATTGTTTTGTCGTTTTTTTATTCGATTCTTTTATTTTTACATTTCAGAGGAGGAAAAGATATTAGCCATTGAAGAAATTGTGAGAGAGGAGAGCAAGCATAAGTTATTACTAGCTCAAACTTTAGCAGGTATTTATATTATTTATAATATTTGTTTAATCTATGGTATTCCTTACAGGTTTTAGTTAATTCTTTTATACGTGAATTAAAGTTGTGAGGGAAAAGGTAAAGTTTTGTTGAACTTTCGAACAGAAAAAGTTTTTACTACCAACTGCTAAGCCTTTGAAACCAAAAAATTTTAATTTCAGAAGTTTCCGTTTTCACATCTACAAACTTGATGCATTCAAAATTAAATTTTTTGCAATGTGAAGTGTTTAAAATTGTATAATATTAAATCGAACTTTTCCCTTTTTACTTCAACTATGTTAAAAATTTAATGTCGAAATTTAAAAATTACAGAAATAAGTATTAAAACGGTTTATTAATAGGTATGTTATGTTCTGGGTTAGACACTGAAAAATTGAAGACTTCAAAACTAACTTTTTCATTGAAAAATTTTTGAAACTGAATGAATCTACAGTTTGAAAACTAAACCTTTTTTAGATTTAGGGATTGGAAACTGCTTAGTCTAAAATGGAAATTTGTCTAAACTAATCATCTACTACTCGAAAATTAAAATTGTTTTTATTGCTCTGAAAAGGGTGCTTGATGAACATCGAAACGTAGGTAGAATATTGTAAATTTTTTTGATTGTGATTAGAGAAAAATAAGAAGGAAAAAGAAGTAGGTTGCTTCCTTTTTCTTTCCTTGAGTTTGAATTGAGACATTGATTTAAGAGCGTGATGTCCAAATCTTGTCGTTGGATCTTTATTTTTTCCTTCAATTTTCAAGAATTTGGTAGTTATTTGAATGTTGAAAGTTAAAAAAATCTGAATTTTGAATCATTCTGTATTTGATTACCTGAATATTTTTAAACAATTTATATCATTTTTCGTATAATTATAGCGGAAGGACGAGGCATTAGAAGTAGGCATGGACCACTGGGCTACAGGAGAAGGTCAAACAGCAGGGAAAGGAAAAGCAAAAGCGATTATCATTCCAGATTTTCAGATAGAAAATACAACAGCAGGTATTATAATTCAATAATTTATTAATGATCTATCACCACCAGGCTGGCAACTTGACCGGAAATGACCGGAAATTCAATTTAAAAACCGGCAATTTATTCGACTCAACCTAGACTATTTAAAATTCGACCAAAAAAATACGAGGAATGACCGCTTTCTTTATGAATCAAAAAGATATATCATCATTTGATTTGAAGAATGTAACTTTCCTTCACTTTGATTCTCAAAATATTTAATTACATGATTACATCTATACTTCATGAACGGAAAATTTTTTTTTTTCATTATAAGAAAAACGTTTTGCAAATTTGTTGCTCTGTGAGATTTTTTTAGCTGACTCAAATTTGATAATCAAATTGATGATAGTCCAAACATATAAAAAGAATTATAACCTGAATTTTCTCGAAAAAATGTATTTATCACGTTTTATCTGCTTTTCCTCATTTATCTGACTCGAGACAGGGAATTTCAGAAAATAATTGTAGTTTTTATTTTAGGACAGAGAGTTTCAGCGGGGAAGTATAATTTTTATATGACCAAAGAAATTTCGTTTTTCTCTCTTTATGAGAAAATTTCTTCATAAAAAAAACGTTCAGGGAAAGAAAAAATTTGAGACTTTGTCTTGAATTTTGGATTAATCAAGTATAATTTCACTTGGAAGAGGGAATTTTTGTGCATGGGACGGGACTTATTCAAACTCATTACAATTCGGATTTAGAATAGAGGATTGAAAAAAAAATCGTTCCTCCATTTCGAAATTCGTCACAATTTTCCCTCTTCTCAATTTTAAATAAAGAATGTACTTCAAGCAGTCTTTAGAGTAGAAGTTGTATACCGAGGAAGAAATATTTCTGAATTGTGATAGGAAACTTGTTTAATCTGATTGAAATTGTAACTACTTTGTTAAAAATCAATTCATACTTTTTTGGTGAAAATTCAAGTATTTAGTTGAACATTGATTTCTGAATCTGAAAACTTAAGTATTTCTTTGAGAATTTATGTACTTCATGGGAAATTTGCCTTTTTTGAAGAAAATTATTCTTTATGGCCGAAAATTCATCTTTTTGCCTAAAATACATCTACCCATCAGTTTGGTTAAAAACCAATTTCTTCAACTAAAAATTAACTATTTCATTTTTAGTGCAAAATTGATCTTTACTAGTTCAAAATTCGAAAATTTGGTTAAAATTTGTCTTTTTTAAATTGAAAATATAATTATTTCGTTGAGACTTCATATTTTTGTTAAAATTCGGTTCTTTTATAGAAAATTATCTTTTCCTTCGGAATTTAATATTCTTCCTAAAAAATTCTTCTTTACGGTTAACAGTTCAAGTTATACAGTTAGACATTTCTCATTGTAGTCGAATATTTATCCAGCTAGAAACTCTTATGTTTAGTGTATAATTAATTTTTTGAGCCAAAAATGTCACTATTCCATTTTTGTTTGAAAATATTTATTTTTATGATTCAAATTTCAACCATTTTGTAGAAAAGTGATATTTTTTGTCAAAAATTGAACTATTCCAGTAAAATGATCATCATTTCAGTTAAAAATTACTCTTTCTTGTTTAAAATTCGTTTACTTCAGTTAAATATTTACAATTGCATTTGATTCATCATTTTTTGTACAGATGTAGTAATTTGTTCGACAGTTTTTTTTGTTTGTTGAAAGTTAGTTTTTTTGTTGAAAGTTGGGTTTTTTTACAATAGGTAATTTTTTAAAATCAAAATTTAACTTATTTCTATTGAAAATTCCGTAGTTTCAGTTAGAAATTAATTTTTTTATTTAAAGATTCTTTTTTTCATTTTAAAATTTGAGTATTGAGTAAATTTCTTGTTGACAGTTTATCTTGTTCAGTAAAAGTTAATTTATCTGTCTAAAACTCAAATCTTTCAGTTGTTCATTTGTTTTGTTAAACATTCATTTCTTCTATTTTGAAATTTTGGTATTCAAATTTTCGTTGGCAATTTATCTTTCTCAGTAAAAGTTAATTTATCTGTTTGAAACTCAACTCTTTCAGATGAAGATTCTCCGTTTTAGCATAAAACTCTTTTGCTTGGTTTGAAATTGTTTTTTTAACTAAAAATGTTACTGTTCCATTTCTCGTTGCAAAATTTCGTT
>WSXT02218286.1:0-17138 GCA_011762715.2 Neuroterus valhalla | reverse complement strand
TTAACGAACTCGACTTGTATTTTTGGTCCCTCAAAATTGGTGCCAAAGCACGATCGAATATGATCATTCTTTCGAAATTTATCGAGTTCGCAGATTATTTTTTAGCATTTTTTGTGCGATGAAAATTGGAATTTTCGATTTTTTGAGAAAATTCAAAAAGTCGTGAAGTCCATCTTATAGGGCTTCCAAAAGTTAACATTTTCCCTTCCATACTTTTTTTCATATCTTTCGTTGTTTAGCTAAAAATGATCATTTTTGTTTACATTTTCGAATTCCGAAAATGCCATAACTCTGACAATTTTGTTCTTATCAAAAAAAATTGTTTAACTTTTTACCTACTACAAGAAACCGTACTTGAAATTTTTGAGTCTTGAAAAAAAGTCCAAACAAACTTTCAAAATGCCCCCCCCCCCCTTTTTATTTATGATCCAAAATAGCTGGTTGACGAACTCGACTTGTATTTTTGTTCCCTCAAAATGGGTGCCAAAGCACGATCAAATATCATCATTCTTTCGAATTTATCGAGTTCACAGATTATTTACCATTATTTTTTGTGCGATCGAAATTGGAATATTCGATTTTTTTTTTAATTCAAAAAGTTGTGAAGTCTATCTTATAGGGCTTCCAAAAAGAAACATTTTTTTTCCTATACCTTTTTTTCATACCTTCCGTTTTTTAGCTAAAAATTCTCATTTTGGTTTACATTTTCGAATTTTCAAAATGCCATAACTCTGACAATTTCGTTCTCATCAGAAAACATCATGGGAATAAATTTTTCGAATTATTACTCACTACAGAAAGCTGTACATACAATTATCAAATCTTGAAAAAAATGGTCTTAAAAATTTTCAAAATGCTCCTCCCCTTTCATTCTTGATCAAAAATAGCTGGCTAATGAACTTGACCTTCAGTTTCTGACACTGAAAGAGTGTACTAGAAGCCAATCAAATCGATTAGTTTTTTCGAAAGTTATCGTGCCTACAGACAGACAGACATACAGCCAGACGGACACTTCCGTAAAACCCGTTTTCGGGTTCAGGGGGTCTCAAAACGTGGACATTTAACAAAAACGGGGGAGGGGGGGGGTCAAATTTTACATAAATCTAATACCTTCTCGATGAGAATATAAAAATTCAATACTTTTCATAGAAGTAGAGGTTCTCATCAGTTTTGCAATATTCGCAACTCTGTGTATGCATAACATGCACTGTAAACTGAATCAAGCACGTATGAAGCCGAGCGCGAAGTGCGAGGTGAAAAACAAACATTGGTCAAAAATGACTTGTTAACGAACTCGTCTTTTCTTTTCTGACCTTAAAAAAGTGTGCCAAAGCACAATCCAATATGATCATTCTTTCGAATGTTATCGAGTCTACAGATTACAGACCACAGACTACAGACAGCCAGACAGACACCTTCGGAAGAATGGTTTTTTCTGACTCAGTGGGTCTCAAAACGTGGAGATTTCATTAAATCATTGAAATTTAATTTCCGCATAAAACCAATACCTTCTCATTCAGAATAAGAATGTAAAAATGACCTATAAAGTAGAAGAGCAAATGTATCATGGTATCATGGTTGCAAGGGTGTTCAAGAAGAGATAGAGTTGGAGGGAATAGTCTGGAAGAGAGCATGTAGTGAATTTTCGACAGGAATAATCAGAGTAAAGAATAGATGCAGAATTTGGAAGAGTTTGGGGGGGTAATAGCTTATTGCACGGGGTGAATAAGAATCTAAAAATGACCCATAAAGAAGGAAAGCGAATCAAGTAGAGTAGTGAAATTCAGAATGGGAGAGGAAATCAAAGTATTCAGGTACTGGATACATGGAAAGGATGATTTGTATAGTGTATAGAGTATCTAGGTATGAGCGAGAATCATGAATGCGTTCGTAAGAGAAGTGACGAAGGAGGAGGGGAGAGTGAAAAAAAAGGACAAAGGTAATTTGGCATATAAATGGCCAGAGTGAGGAGTGGATGAGAAAGCTGGAAGAGTTGAGAGGAAGAACTTTCTTCACAGAGGAAGAAAAAGTCTTCAACTTGCCCATACAGGAGGGAGAAAAAACTGTAGAGCGATTGTGAAAAGGAGAGGAGGTGGAGGCATATAGGTTAGAAGAGAGAATCAAAGAGATTTTAAATGTGAATGGATAAAGTGAGAGAATAACCGAACAGCTTTGGAAATTAAGGGAGTGGTAGCTGGTTGCACGGGGTGAATGAAAGTATAAAAATGACACATTAAGGAGGAAAGCAAATTAAATAGAATGGTCTGATCTGGAATGGGGGAGGGGATGGGAGCATGTGAATGCATAAATATGAGAATATACTGCAGAGATGGTGTATTAGCGGGAATCATGGTTGCGAGGGTGTTCGAGAAGAGATTGAGTTGTCTAAAAAAAACCCATAGAGAAGGAAAGCGAATGAAGTAGAGTAGTAAGATTCAGAATGGGATAGGGAATAAAAGTATTTAGGTACTGGATAAATGGAAACAATAATTTGTATACTGTATAGAGTATCTAGGTATTAGCAGGAATCACGGTTGCGTTTGTAAGAGAAGTGCCGAAGAAGGAGATGAGAGTGAAAGAAATAGGATAAAGATAATTTTGTATATAAATGGCCAGAGTGGGGAGCGGACGAAAAACCTGAAAGAGTTGAGAGAAAGAACTGGCTTCTCAGAGTAAAAAAAAGTCTTCAAATTGCTCATACAGAAGTAGAGAAAATAGAGAAGAGCGATTCAGAATAGGAGAGGGGTAGGAGCATGTAGGTGGGGAGAGAGAATAAAGTAGATTTTGAAAATGAATGGATAAATTGAGAGATAAACGGAGCAAACAGGAGATGCAAATGTAAGAGAGTGGTGCGATTTAGAATAATGGAGGAGGTAGGTGCATAAATATAAATGAGTGTATAGTGTAGTGAACCCTGGTTGGATGTGTTAGATAAGTGACAACTGGGAAGGGAAAGGTGTAGAAGAGAATATGTAGTGGATTTGGGAAAGTTGTGTCAGAGTAAAGGATGAATGAAGAAGCTAGGAGAGTTAAGAGAGTAAGAGCTGGTTGCACGGGGTAGGAAAAGAGCAGAGAGAGCCACAAAATTACTTCCAAGGAAGGGAAGTAAGAAGGTAGTGATACGGAAAAGAACTTCAATCTTGAGATTGCTAGTGGTTTGAGGAAAAGAAAGCTCACAAGGGCACCTTCAGGTCACCTAATTTTTGTTTTGGTCGATACTCTCCTCAGTGATAGGGGCCTACTAGAGGTTTTTTGAGGAAAATCAAGAAGGCGCAATTTTCAGCCATTTTCGAGAAAAATGCATTCAAAGAATTTCGTGCGGATTGTCATGACCCTGGTGTAGTACTATGTTCAATAGCCGGGTGGCTCAGCCGTTAGAGCAGTTGGCTGGTAGGCGCAAGGTTGCACGCTCGATTCTAAATTCCTATACTTTTTTTTTAAAATGCAAAACTGCTTATTTATTCATATCTTAATAATTATTAGGAAATTATAATTTTTGATGATTGATTATTCATTTCTTTAATGAAAACTCTATTTTGACTCTCCATTATCCCTCGTTTGGAAAGTTGTGTGTTTTACTTTAAATTATTAATAATTTATCAATTTGCAGTTTTTGAATTTTTAATTAAAACTAGGAAATAAGTGAAAAAGAAAATTGCAACGTTGAATACGAAATGAAAATGTTTTATACAAAATACAAAAAACGAAACACAGGAATAATAGTCATATATCTTTTAAACATTCATTAACTTACATTAACATTTTATCTGAATAGTTATGTATGACTATTATTCCTGTATTTTATTTTGTGTATTTTCTATAAAACATTTTCATTTCGTATCTAACATTGCAGCTTTCGTTTGAAACACTTATTTCCAATTCTAAATTGAAAACTAAATTAATAAATAATTAATAACTTAAAATGAAGTACACAACTTTCCAAACGATAGATAATAAAGAGTTAAAACAGAGTTTTCATTGAAAAAAATGAATGAAAAATCATTAAAAATTCTAATTACATTAATAATTATCAAAAAATAAATGAATAAACAGTTTTGCGTTATTAAAAAAAGTATAGGAAGTGAGAATCGAACGTGCAAACTTGCGCCTACCAGCCAAGCGCTCTACCAGCTGAGCCAACCGGCTGTTGAACATAGTACTACACCAGGAACATGACCATCTGCACGAAATTCTTCAAATGCATTTTTCTTCGAAATGGCTGAAAATTTCGCCTTCTTGATTTTTCTCAGAAAACCTCCAGTAGGTGTCTATCACTGAGGAGAGTATCGACCAAAACAAAAATTAGGTAACCTGAAGGTCCCCTTGTCAAACAAGGTCATAAGTGTTAAGGATTGAAAAAAATGATACAATCGTTATGTAAAATAGTAAGTGAGATAGTACACAATAATTATTGTGTAATAATTGTTGATGAGAAAACATGTGATGCTTCCGTAGAGCTTCTCAACTTTTCTCCTAGTTTTTTAGAACTTGGCTTCAAATTGCTGACGCGAATTTCAAAAAGAGAATTTTGACAGAATTCACAACAATTTCTAAGTTTCTGGGATGGAAATATGGGTAAATTTATTCTGTGGGTGTAAAATGAGAATAAGAAATCTGATCAGTCTAGAATGTTTATTCGAGGAGAATTTATGGGTGAAATGCGAGGGGATGAGTTCGTGTTGGGGAACTAAGATCAGTCGACATCTGAAGGGTAACAAGATCGATTGTGGTTGTACACAAAGGCACTCGTAGTGATCAGAGTGTTCTTATCAAGTCAATCGACCTCAACGAGGTTATGTTCAATTATGTTTCCCTCAAAGCTAGCAGACGGATTATTTCAAGAGATGCTTAATTATAAGGTACGAGTTGTGCACCTAGTTTATTACCCTCTGTTTACTTACAAATTTGGGATAATGGTTCATTTCAATCATAGGTATCAAAATCAGTTTTGAACTTGATTCTCTCGAAACTTTAATGATTGTAGATAGAAGTTACAATGTCAAGGGGTGAAGCATTCTCCGATCGATTCCTTCATTCTCCTTTGGATGAAGAAATCGATCAAACAAATATTGACAAAACAAATGTTGACGATGAGGCCAAAAAGCAAATTTCAGCGAAGTAGTCACAGATTTATTCCCAAATTACAATAAAACCAATGAATTTTATCATTCCAACAAAGTCTATAAAACAGTTATGAAATTTCAAAATTATGACATAGATTCAATATTTGTCAAAGCAGACAAAGGTAATATCTCAGTAGCAGCTAAATGATATGATTCTATTGAAACATTCTCATCGCGTGTCTTGTGCTGCGAACTCGATAAAGGTTTGTCCAAAACGGTAGAGTTGTTTTGTTGCCTAATTCTTTTCACATGTTGTGTAGGTTTTCTAGAAATTTACTTTTTTAATTTTCAATTTCATTCTTTACGATTGAAACAAAAACTACGCGCCCAGTTAGAAAAATTATAGCAAATTTACAGATATTTTTGGGTGAATAACTTTTTCCTCATCAATCTGGTGTGTTAGTCCTATCAAAAAGTCAATTTTACCAAATTTGTAGATCTTTTTTTGGTGCACAAGTTTAGTTCATTTATATTTTTCCTAACCTTGCATAGTTCAACCAAAACATTAATCTTCCTTTCTTTTTAATTATTTTCTGTTCGACCAAAATTTGTATTTTTGATTTTCCGGAAAAACTTGAAAAGTTATAAATATCATCCTGTAGGGCTCCCAAAAATCGAATATGATCATTCTTCAGAATATTATCGAGTATACAGACGACGACGACAACAGACAGACAGACACCAACGTAAAAACTACTTTTTCGAATTTAGGAGGTCTAAAAACGTGGAGATTTCATGAATTCCGCGAAAGTCAATTTCCACATAGAACCAATACCTTTTCATTATGATGAGAATGTAATAAATTCACATCTGTCTGATCTGAACCTGTCACATTGATCGAACGTATTGTCGACATATTACATTTAGTAGCTGTCTACATCAAAGATGACGGCTCAGCCTTCAATTAGATTCACGACTTTCCATTGGATTGTGCATCCAGTGTATTATATATAGAGATCCGTGAACGAGACTTTAGAAAACGTATACCCCCACCACTCGACTAGGTCCAACCAGAATAAGGAAGTTGACACAAATCGCATGCGCCTAGGAAAGGCTGTCAAACCAACACAACCGCAATTCACCAAACACGCCAAACCTTCCAAATATGTGGACAAACAATATAAATGGAAGAAATTGAAAAGATGGGACGCCAAGTGCAGCATCACGCATCTCTCTGATGAGAAAATGTATTACATTCTCATCATAATGAGAAGGTATTGGTTTTATGTGAAAATTGACTCCAGCGGAATTTATGAAATCTCCACGTTTTGAGACCTCCTGATTTCGAAACAGTATTTACTACGTTGGTGTCTGTCTGTCTGTTCTCGTTGGTGTCGTCGTCGTCGTCGTTGTCGTTGGTGTCCGTATACTCCATAACTTTCGAAAGACTACGCGGATTGGATTGCACTTTGACGCACATTTTGAGAGACCAAAAAGACAGGTCAAGATCGTTAACCATCTATTTTAGATAAAAAATAAAAGGGGGGTTCATTTTAAACATTTTTTCGGATTTTTTTTTCCAAGACTTAAAAATTTTAAGTACGGTTTCTTGTAGAAGGTGATAAATTAAACAATTTATCCCCATGATATTTTTCGTTAAAAAAAAAAATTGTCAGAGTTGTTTCATTTTCAAAATTCGAAAACAAAAACGAAAATCAGAATTTTCAGCCAAATAAAGCAACATTGAAAAAAGAAAGTCAGAGAGAAAAAATGTTACTTCATGAGAGCCATACAAGATGGTGAATACAACTTTTTGGATTTTCTCAAAAAATTCGAAATTCCCATTTTCATCGCACGAAAAGAAATGAACAATAATCTGTGAACTCGATAACTTTCGTAAAAATGATCAAATCCGATCGTGCTTCAGCACCCATTTTGAGCGACCAAAAATACAAATCGAGTTCGTTAACCATCTGTTTTGGATCAAAAATAGAAGAGAGGCAGCATTTAAAAAATTTTTTTGGATTTTTTTTCCAAGACTCAAAAAATATAAAAACGGTATCTTCTGGAAGGTGAAAATTGGAACAATTTATACGTCTGATTTTTTTTTATAAAAACAAAATTGTCAGAGTTGTGGCATCTTTAAAATTCGAAATATAAACGAAAATGAGAATTTTTAGCCAAACCACGCAAAATATGAAAAAAAAGTTTGGAGAAAAAAAAATTTCCCTTTTTGGGAGCCCTCCAGGATGATCTTTACAACTTTTTGAGTTTATCGAAAAAAAGAAAATTCAAATTATGGTCGCACAAAAAATAATAAAAAATAGAAAGATTCAGTTTTTAGTCAAACTATGCAAGCTACGAGAATGTATATATGAACTCAACTTCCTTTATAAAAAAACTATCAAATGAATTCATTTCAATCAGGAAAAATATCTATAAATGAAATAAATTTTTTTTTTTAAATTGACTAAGGCTAACACTGAAGATTGATAGTGAACAGTTATTCATCCCAATAGAATATCTGTAAATTTTTTTTAATTTTTCCCATTGGAAGGGTAGATTTTGTTTCAATCGTAGAAAATCAAATTAAAAATTGAATTCCTAGAAAAACTACACAACATGTGAAAAAATTAGGCAACAAAACTTCTCCACCGCTTTGGAAAACTTTGACCGAGTGCGCAGCATGAGACACGCGATGAGAATGTTTTGTTAAAGCCGGAGAAGCTTTAACAAAAGAGAATTCACACTCATCAAATTAAAGTTGTCAACATTTCGCTTTTGAGTTTCACAAGCTCTATATAAAACTGTAGGGAGTTACAAAGGCCGAGCGCGTAGCTCGAGGTAAATTCATAACCGAGCGCGGAGCGCAAGGTGAGATTACCATCGAGCGTGGGGCGCGAGATCCGAAAGTCGCGCGCCCTAGGCGCGCTCAAACTTGCGAGCGAAGCGAGCCGCGCGCCAAGGGGGCGATGAGAATGTGCCCGCGCAGCGGGCAGATTTTTTTTCATTATCTTTTGTTCGACCAAAATTTGAATTTTCTTTTTTTCGATAAACTCGAAAAGTTTTCAAGATCATTCAGGAGGGCTCCCAAAAAGAAAATTTTTTTTTCTCCAAACTTTCTTTTATATCTTGCGTGGTTTGGCTGAAAATTCTCATTTTCGTTTGTTTTTTCGAATTTTGAAAATTCCACGACTCTGGCAATTTTGTTCTTATTCAAAAAAATCATGAGTATAAATTGTTTCACTTTTTACCTACTACAAGAAGCCGTACTTACTATTTTTGAGTTTTGGAAAAAAAATCCAAAAAAATTCTGAAAATGCTCCTCCTCTTTTATTTTTGATCCAAAACAGATGGTTAACGAACTCGATTTGTATTTTTGGTTCCTCATAATAGGTGCCAAAGCACGATCGGATATGATCATTCTTCTGAAAGTTATCTATTTCACAGATTATTTTTCATTTTTTCTGTGCGATCGAAATGGGACTTTTTGATTTTTTCAAGAAATCCGAAAAGTTCTATTCACCATCTTGTAGGGCTCTCTTAAAGAAACATTCTTTCTTTCTGACTTTCTTTTTTTAATCTTGCTTTATTTGGCTGAAATTTCTGATTTTCGTTCATATTTTTGAATTTTGAAAATGCCACAACTATAACAAAAGAGAATTCATGCTCATCAAATTAAAGTAGTCGACATTTCGCTTCTGAGTTTCACAAGCTCTATATACAACTGTAGGGAGGTATGAGGGCCGAGCGCGAGGTGAGATTAACATCGAGCGCAAAGCGCGCGATGAGAAATTGCCCGCGCAGTCAGCAGATTTTTTAGAATTATTATTTAAGTATGGAATAAAAAACACGCACAAAGATTCTGTCTGTTGATGAAAATGATTTTTTAAATATTATTTGGACATGGAATAGAAAAACAAATACAAAGAATGTTTACAATCACAGGATCATTTTGCGCCAGGAATGTTTGAAACCGTTGGAACGGAAAGAACTTTGGAACCTGAAGCTGTGCCAACAATTTTTCCCATCTTACTGGGTCATAAGCAGAAATAGATTTACCATTATAACGATTCGTGGCGTTAAAAACGATTTAAAAAATACATTCTTTTTTGTGAACGCGGCAACATTCACAGTATTCCTAGATACGGAAAATATTTTTCGACCGTGGTACCCTATGTATGATGTCTCCTCTTTCATCAGACAAGTTTCTAATAACTGGAACATTGAGCACATAGATAATGTCCGTGGTATTTATTAACTCAACTTTCTCCCCTTTCTTGATCAATAGAACAAGTACTACTCTCTTCATTCTTTTGACCTCTTTGAATCTCATTGTCAACCCTCCACATATCTTTTCTTACCCTTTCTCTACCATATGCCAGTGCTTCATTTCCCACAATATCTTCTCCTGGCCGTGTTTTTCCTTCTTTGCGATTGCCTTATTCACCACTTTTTTACTGATCCCTCCTCTGTTAACCTCGTTCCCTGCGATCACCCTTCTTTTTTCCGCCTTCACCCTATTCTCTACACCTCCTGATTGTCCTCCAAAATACTCCGTTTACTTCCGCATCCCGATTTCCTCATTTATACCTCTTCTTCCCTCTCTTATCCCACTTATCATTCCCCCTTCTCTCCATTTTGCTTGCTTAATCCCTTCCATATCCCATTCCTTTTTCTTTTGTATTTTTTCACTTCACATTCTTTCATGATCCCTTTTTCTCCTGTTCAGTTTTCTTTACTTCATGTAACTCTTTCCTCCATTTTTTTAACACTCCTTCATTCTTTTTCTTCTTTTGTGAATCCATCAAAAGAGTTTAGGAGATCGATTCATAGAGGGAAAATGAGTAGAGAAGTGTGGTTTAGAGACTCAGAGACAAGATGAAGGAAATGAAAGAATACCACAAAACAAAACTGTCTTCGAGAAAGGCATGTGAACCAAATATAATATTGATATGCTCAATTATCTGGTTAATATGAACTTGTAATGAAAGTGACGGAAGCTTGTTGCACTGTGTTTGGATTTCAAAGCAGCTTTTGACTCCGTGAATGGAATAGTCTTTTGGAAAGGGATGGAACAAATAAAAATAAATAACGGTTTGATAGAAAGGATGGAAGAGATATTTCTGGAGGAAAATATGAGGGTGATGCCAGAAGGAAAAGGAGGGCCGGAATTATGAACACAGCAACAGACAATGTTGTGCTAGTAGCAAATGACGGAAAAGATGAGTTGGAGATAAATGTTAGTAAGACTAGTATGATGTGAATTTATGATGTGAATGTTACTGTGGTAAAATTTGAGGAGAGTTGATGTTAAGAGTAAGTGAAAGGATTTTTGTCAGTGAAAGATTGTATGTTATGAGTAAAGGAATTCGAAAGGTGATTTACAGTTACTGAGTTTGAGCTGGATTAGGTTGGGCTGGGAAGTTGGTTTGGACTTTGGTGCACGCCAGTTGGCGTCGGGTTAGGGTGATATCATCGGATTGAAGGGCAGGGTAGAGGGAGTAAAATACGAATATAGATGCGGGCCAAGGAAAGAAAGGATTTGAAAGAAGGACGAGAAAGAAGAGAAAGAAAGGTAGAATATAAGAGGCAGGCAGAGGGGAATAATGTAAATTTAATAGAAATGAGGAAGATGATGATAGAGGTTATTGAGAGGAGTTACGGTAGGCAACAAGGGAAGAAGAAATGAAACAAGACATAAGAAATGTCTGAGCCTGGAAAGGAGAGGAGGAAGTCAGGGAAAGTAAGTCAAAATCTAGAAAAAAATCAGACCTCAGAAAGAAGGCCGAAGAACAAGGGAGAGTCTAAGGAAGAAGATGAGTTGGAAATAAAAGTAGAAGAAGTGCTAAGAAGAATGGATACAAAGGATACGAAGGTAGAGATTGATAAAGTAAGAAGTTAAGACATGTAAAGGGAAAGAGGGTAGAAATGTCCCCTGATGGAACTGAAAAAATAAAAATGTAAGAGAAAAGTGATGACAAGGGAGAGAAAATCATATGGAAACCAGAAGAAAATAGGGGATGATTGGACACAAGTACTAATGCAGAGGAAATCTAAGGATATAAACGAACTGATGGAAAGGAAATAAAGAGGGGATTCAGCTTGTAATAGGAGAAGATATTTATGAATGGACAGAAGATACAGGAGGGAGGGGACGGAGAGATGAGCGAAGTAAAGAATCAAGAGACAAGATACAAAAAGTGAAAGGAGAGAAGTTGTTTAAGTGGGAACTGGGCTATTTGATCATGAACTGAAATATAGAGGGAGATGAGGAAGGTGAATATACAAGTTCGGGAGGTGAGAATGGGAACAGTCATAGGTCAAGAGGAAGTAAAAGGAAAAAGAACAAGATGAAGGTGGGACGATAGAAGGGAAAGAGCAATTCAAATAGGAGCTAGTATATGTGGAAATAGGAGAAGGAAAGATGAATGGATAGATGGAATAAATGATAGGAGAAATAAAACAGTATTGGAGGAAACAATCAAGAAAGAGGTTAGAAAAGAAGAGGATGAGAATGAATGGGATGAGCAATGTAAAGAGAAAGAGGAGGAAGTGAGGGAGGAGCTAAGAAGATGAAAGGAGGAAAAAGAAGTAGAGATGAATGTAGTAGAGGAGAAAAGAATATGCTGAGATGTGTGACAAGACAAAAAGAGGAGGAAAAGTAAAAGGTTTGAAAATGGGGTGGGAAAGGCTAGTACGGGGAAGAGGTTTAGAAAGTAGTAAATGAGGACTTTGGAAAAAGGAAAGGGGTGAGTCAGTATATTCGCATAGTAGAATAGAAATTTTACATTACTATACGTGTGTAAGAGTTGGTAATTTAGTAAATGGGACGTTTTTCTTCTGCACGAACGAAGCAAGTAACAAATGTCTTATGAGCTAAAAATCACCTTTCCCAAACCTATCGAACAGTATTCTATACCACGAGGCCCAAAGAAATCATGTCAAAGTGAAAATTTTGAGATTAGAGTAGAATAAAAGCATTTAATGGGTCTGCTGGAGGGATAGACACTGACACTAGGAACGTAGGAAAAGAGAGAAGAGGAATAGACGAGAAAGAGGATATGAAAAGGAAATAAATAATCAATATTTTTAGGAATAATGGAAGAGGATGAAAACTCCTGGTTTGGAGGAAATTTCAAATGTTCTATAGGAATATGGGGGAAAATTTACTAAAATAATGGGCATGGATAATGTGCAATAGGGTATGGAGAGGATGGGAATGGCCAGAGTTGAGGAAATAAGTGGTAGTGGTACCGATACTGAGAGGAGGCAAAGGAGAGGTAAAGGAATATTGAGGAGTCACGCTATCGCCAATCTTGAATAAGCTATGTGTATCAGAAGCATCGGAGACATTAAAGGAGGAAGTTGAAAGAATAAAAATAGTGCCACTAAATCAGGCAGAGTTTGGGAAAGGATTGAGGGATAAGGGAAGGTCTAATGAGTTTCAGAAATTTGGCGTAAGACAAAAAGCGGGGTACAGGATATCAAGTAGGAGATAGTTCCTGGCTACTGAGAGGACTAAGGCAAGGGTGCCCTATGGTGTTAGGATGGAGAGAAAAAAGATATATACGCTGGCATACGCGGATTAAGGCAGAGGATGAAGAAGGGAATGGCAGGTATAATCACGGGGTTCGAAAAGTACTTTGATAAGAAGAAATCGAATTTGAATATAGAAAAGATGAAGATGAAGAGGTTCAGAGAGAAAGGAGGAGGAAGAAAAGAATGGACTAAGGGTTAAAAGGCAGTAAGGGTAGAAGGGGTAAGACGGTTCAAATACGTGGGATATACTTTATGAGAAAATGGAGATCATAATGCACATATAAGAGAATGTGGTTGTTCGATACTCTAGTATAGCTGTTATTAGGATAGAAAGCAGATACATAGGTATGAAAGGTAAGACAAGAGATGGAGAGGTTACAGAAACGATTCGAATGATGGACGCTGAAAGCGGATTGGAGGAAACCTATAAATATGATGAGAAAATAAGCGACAAGGGATAAATTTTGTAGCAAAGCAGGGATGAGGGCATGGGAATTTGAAGGAAATCTAAGAAAAGGAAAGAGAGTGAAGTTGAAGAAAAAATGTTTGAAAGAGGTAGAAGACAGGAGAAGAAGGGCGATTGCGTTAATGAAAGAAGATTGAGGAGTCAGAACCTAATAAATGGTGTAACGTAACAAAAAAGGAAGATCACCAAAGTATTCAGAAAAGGTGCGAGAAGGAAGAAGGTGGACAAGAATGGTAAGATTCAAATTAGGAAACGAGGTAAGAGGAGTGGTGCATTGGGGAGAAAAGGAGAAAGGAAAGTGCAGAAAATTTAAATAGGAAGAAAAAACATGGAAATATGTACAAGAAGAATGTATGAGGGGAATAAATGATAGAGGAATCTGGAGAGAGGATGTAATAAGTATTTCAAGAGTTAAGAGACAGCAGGGTTGTGAATAAGAGATCTAGAGGAAGCTGGAGAAGTGATCAAGAAATAATGGAAGAGTGATTGTGAGAATCAAAAGGTTGTGAAGAAGAAGATGAAGGGAAAAGAATAATTTCAAGTGATTGCAATAACATTCCCACAAAGATTGCGAGATTTATTCACGCTTTGGTAGCCACTCTGAATTTTCTCTAAAAACTCCTATGAATTCACCATGAAACAATTTTTCTCATCAGGAATATCATTAGGATAGAGAATCTATATCTTGATTGAAATGTAGATAAACACTATTCTCTCCTCTTTGATCAGCCG
This sequence comes from Neuroterus valhalla, assembly GCA_011762715.2. Classification (NCBI taxonomy): domain Eukaryota; kingdom Metazoa; phylum Arthropoda; class Insecta; order Hymenoptera; family Cynipidae; genus Neuroterus; species Neuroterus valhalla. Next base: position 3,335 of record WSXT02218286.1, on the reverse strand, counting down.
AGTTGCTTTCCCGGTTCTTCGGAAATATAAAAGGGTTGCTCCATATTTCGCAAACATCTTGTGGTTTCTCGTTTTGAGGAGCAGGACTGAAGGTTTATGGTTCTCTGCGCTTCATAAATCTCCTTCGTTCCACATAACTTTCTCAGATCTCCGGTTTGAAACTTGAAGATGTTTAAATCTTAACGCATGAATCTAAAAGGCTCTGAAGCAAAATATATCTTTTTGAAACGATGAAAAGAGGTGTAAGATTCGAATCTCAAAAATCTTTGGACTGTTCCCAAACTCAGACTCTTTTCAATGAAACATTTATTTTTATTATTGATTTAAAAATAAAATAATCTATATTTACTACAATAATACATCAATTTTGATAGAAATTTCTTCCAACTATCGTTTTTAGTTCGGATATTACGGTTTTTAGATAAAACTTAACTATGTAGTTACAAATTCATGTTTAGGCTCATCATTTTTTTTTGTTTGGAAAATTATCAAACTTTATTCTATGATTCTCATTTGAGTAAACCTGCGCAGCTACAACAGAAGACTCTGTTTACCACACTCAAACCAAGAAATCTACTGCACAGACCGATTTAACTAATCAAATCCTCAAAACATATTTTCAAGTCATTAGGACAAGATGGAAATTTATTTATTCAAGCAATTTAATACAACTTTGTAGGAAAAAAGACAAACTTCCTGCTCCACGGGGATCCTAACCCAGGATCTCTCGCTATCCAGACGAGTGCTCTCCCAACTGAGCTACGGAACGGTTCTAGATATACACATATATACACAATTACAGAATTTCATTCTAAGATTCTCATTCAAGTTACCCTGATTAGCTATAAGAGAAGACTCTGTTGACCATACGAAATCCAAAAAACCTTCTGCCCAAACCGATTTAACTAACACAGGAAGAACAATGTGTAATATGAGGCCACAACTCAATGCGTGCTAGTAGCCTGCATGCATGCAAAGCAGACTATATTTTCACATGTATATTACGACCAGCCCTATCCACATGACAAAAAAATCTGCCCACTGCGCGAGCACATTCTTATGGCGCGCTACGCGCGCGGATTGCAAGTATGAGCGCGCCTAGAGCGCGCGTCATTTGGATCTCGCGCTTCGCGCTCACGCGCTCGGTTTGTTTTTCACCTCGCGTTCGGCTTCACACGTGCTTGATGCAGTTTACAGAGTTATGCATAAACAGAGTTGGAAATATTGCAAAACTGCTGAAAACCTCTGCTTCTATGAATATTATTGATTTTTTTTTTTCATTTTAGAAGACATTTTCTTTTATATTGAGTTTACTTACGGCTCTACTGGCCTCAAGGAGCACATTTTCATCACGAAACTCGCAACTGATATTTAGATCTCGCATAGTTCGGCTAGCAAATTGAATTTTTTATTGTTTAAAAAGCGTTGTCACGATTTGGACAAAAAATATTTTTGAATTTTGAAAATGCTACAACTCTGACAAGAAACCGCACTTAAAATTTTTTAGTCTTGGAAAAAAAACATAAAAATTCTTCAAAATTCTCCCCCTCTCTTATTCTCGATCCAAAACAGCTGGTTAAGGAACTCGACTTTTATTTTTGGTCACTCAAAATGGGTGCCATAGCACGATTGAATATGATTATTCTTTCGAAATTTCTATCTGTCTGTCGTCGCCGTCGTCGTTGTTGTCGTTGTCTGTATTCGCTCCGCGCACATCTCACAGGCAGCGCCTCCTATGGCGAAATCTATAACTTCCAGCTCGCCCGTTACATTGTTTTGCATAGGAATAAATAAGACTTTATCCATTAATTTATTGCTATCACTTGTATTTTAAAATTATTCAAGCGTAGGTAATGTGTTTGATGAGTCATTCTCCGGTAATTGAAAGACTAATTTCTATCTTTTCTATTTAAGTAAATTGTGAATCAAAAGTTATAACCTACGGATAGTGGACAAAACTACTAGAGACAAATCTCCTACAAATCTGAGGTTGGCTTTTTGCATAAAACAAGTCATTCAAAAATGTTATGACACCAAGCAACCACCAGACTCTGCCTACTTAATGGTAAAATTTGAAGAAGCAAAGGCGCCATCGGACGGTGACACATCACATCAAGATAAGATGAAAGATGGCGTCCAATGCGAACCAATGCGAAAATCAAATAAAAATATTCATGAATTTCAAGGAATTCTCCGTGTAATTTTATTTGATTTTCACATTGTTTCCTTCATGAAATAAGATTTTACAATAAACTACATGCCACAGAAATACGTTGATTTTTTTCATTTTCAAAATAAGAGCAGTACATATTTTGTTAAATGTGTGCTCATAAGAAGGATGCCAATTGTTTGATGTGAGCAGAATATCAAGTAACCAATTAAAGTAATTCTTACATTATTCGAAGAAAAAATGGAATTGAAAAAGAATAAGTATCAACTCCTAATTTCTTTATCAGTAAATCGCGAATCATTAATCTATATGTTCAAAACTCCACATTATCCAATGGCATCAAGAGCAAAATTTAATTATTGGATAGGTTATACCTATTGAAAATTCAAACAGATAAAAAAATAAATTTTTGTGAGATGTTTTCCATATTGTCAAGTACGGGAGTTTCAGGATCATTTACAAAATTTCGAAAGTATGAAATTATTTGATTCGTCCCGACAAATTAGTTCTTTTAGGAACCAGGAAAAATCAACCTTGGGCTGGCTTCATTTTTCTAACAGAATCTTCAAAATTACATAGGAGGATTTAAGGTAATATTTAAAGGAAATTGTCAATTTTGCAGAGAAAGTATATTTCATCATTTAAATGCAAAAAACGACTGCTAAAGTGGATGAATTTGTATTTTGCTGGAATAAGTTCAAAACTTGTACAGGAAAAATTAGACCAGAATTGGAAAAAATTTCCAATTTTGTAGGGTGAGTATATTTCGTAAGTTATATGGAAAAAATGCCGAAAAAAATCAATAAATTTCTGGTTCGGTGGTTTTTTTTTCAAACTTGCATAGGGAAAATTAGACAAGAGTTAGAAAAAATTTCCAATTTTGCAGAAAAAGTATATTTTATGAATAGAATGGAAAAAATGCGGAAAAAAACAATTATTTTCGTGGAATAATTTTCAAAATTGCAGAGGATGAACAAATTGGAGAAGAATTGGGAAAATTCCCAATTTACAAATTCCCAATTACAAAAACAAACGAATCGATAGAGCAATCAGAAAATACACTATAAGAAACAAAATAACACAACCAACTAAAGGAAGAGAAAGAAAAGCCACCACCACCCTACCCTACATCCAAGGTATCACAGAACAAATAGGTAGAATTCTC
>WSXT02218264.1:0-17139 GCA_011762715.2 Neuroterus valhalla | reverse complement strand
GACGACCTATCACTGGAACTTGATGTAAAGCTACAGAGAGCACTAAACGAATGTGTACGATTTATCTACGACCTTCCGACATTTTCTTCCATATCACCTTATATCACTGCGCCTAATTGGTTGAGAGTAAAAAATAGGAGGAAATATTTTATGGCGACCAAACTCTGTTTTCTTAGCTCAGGCAATCCTTCGTTCCTCGGCGAATAATTTCAGTATGTTGACAGTGTTTGGAGTCGTAATAAAAGAAGAGACGGATTCTTATTTTACATCCCTACGTGCAGAACTTTGACTTATTTTAACTCATTCTCTGTCTCCGCTGCTAACCTCTGGAATTCTTCGCCTACTAGTGTAAGATCCTCTGATTGCTTCGCTACGTTTAAGACTAGGATTTTCCAAAATTTATTGACCGAACAAACGTCACTTATATAAGGTAAGTATTGGTTCAATGGTAAAATATCTTTTGCATATTCTTTTGTTCATCTTATAACAATCTCATTATTATTATAAATCACATGTTAGCACATGTACTTATTATATTATTTCTATAATACTGTTATTTCACCTTACTTTAAATATGTTACAGTAATTATGTATTATCATTATTGTATTTACACTTTTTGCCTTAGGGGACAATGTCCCAAGGCTTGAATAAACTCTGAACTAAAACTAAACTAAAAAATTTTGGAGGCTTCCAAAAATTTCTACAAAATATGTATGAATTTAGATAGATTGGAAAAGATTCTGAGGAATCGTGAGAAAATAAAAGCACACGAGGATCGATTGATGACTCTGTGGCCCTAGTGATAAAACGCATTTCCATAAAAAAGTTTTTGCTGTTGCTTGATATATGGCACTTTTAAGCAGTATCATATAGATAAGAGGTATATGGGTAATAACCTATCTGATTCCATAGATATTTATGAGTATCTGTGGCATGAGGAAGATTAATAATTCAGATGATCCATTAAACTCAACAGTAACTGTTATTGTGTGGAAATGTAAGAGTGCACTGGCACCTTTCAGTATGCTGTTGCAACATCTATCCAAAAAGTTTAGAGCCCTCAATTTCTCTTCAGATTTTAGTGAGAATCTCAAAAGATAATTATTCGAAATAAATGGGGCAAAATACGAATTGAAGATAAAAGTTTTCTCTATGCTAATGCAGTTTTGAAATTTTGAGTTAATAAGAAATCATTTCCAGATGAGTTGAGTATTGAAATGTATCATTGTCTTACGATCAATTCAGTATACATAACTGGGCGGCACATCACTGAGTGTTATTCTCTAAAAATAATCACGGAAAGTTGAAGAAAAATACATGATGTAATATGATCCTTTTTCTGAACTATGTTAGAATCTTCAGTCCGATATATATCATTTTTTCATTAAGTTAAGAACAAAACAGTAGTGACGTGTTATCTGTGAAACCAATCACTAAATGGAGTTCATTCTTGAAGAGAATAAAAATTTTTCAACACTTGTGAATTTGGTGTGTCGATTTATTAAGTGAAAAATTTCGCTTGGATGTTTAAATAATAATTTTCTTATCAGAAAAATTCAAAAGACTTTTCGATTTTCCTTACCTGAAGTTTTCGATGTTCGGCGTAAAGCGGTAGCGCTTCGAGTGGCGCAGACATCTAGATAAGGCAGGACTTCAGGTTCCATTCGAAAAAGGGAAACCGACTTAAGTCTTTTGATGAACTATAAGTCAAAGTCAAAGAAAAGTTCTGTCATAAGTTCTAACCTATAAAGTGTCACGTTTTGTCTGTCCTTAAAAATTGATTACAATGTAACTTTTATAGTTCAAACAATCCTAGAATATTTTCCAAAAGGTTGTTGCGTTTATTTGAATGTCAATTTAGTTTTTATCTCAAGGAGATGATATCTAATAACAGTTTACATTGAAAACTTCCCCAGAAGGAACTTGTATAAAGATTAGAACCCAAACATTTAACATGCTTATTCAATGAAACAGTGTTAAACCAACCATTATTATCGAAAGCTTTTTTCTTTATAGGTTACTTATGACAGAATTTTTCTTTGACTTTGACTTATAGTTCATCAAAAGACTCAACTCGGTTTCCCTTTTTCGAATGGAACCTGAAGTCCCGCCTTATCTAGATGTCTGCTCCATCCAAAGTGCTACCGCTTCACGCCGAACATCGACCACTCTAGGAAATCATATTTCAAATGGGGCCCTGTGCCCAAAATTGGAATTGTATTTCGTGCCTAAAAGCTACACTCTCACTGAAGTGCACCCTATGCGCTATCTCATGCTTCTGTCCTGCCTCCATTTTTATGGCGGCTATTTCATCATCCGCAAGCAATCTGTTAACAGATATTGAGCGTTTTTGATCTGCTTGATTCTGTTCTTCTATCCTTGTGGCTAGATGTGAGTACTTATGTAAGGAGAGATGATGATGTTCCATTGTCACACTCTGCCTTATATTTTGTGCCACAAAATAGAGGCGCGTAACATCTCTGTGCACATGGTGTGCCCATTCAATCACCTTTTTGGTCGGTGAATTTCCATTACAGCCCCTGGTTGAATCGATCCGTTTGCTTCTTGAAGATGTAGTGGTACTGGAGCATGAAGAGATTGCGCAGGAACATCAATAACGTGATGGTATTGTATGCTTATATCGGTCCCGGCTCGATTTTGCACAGCTTCATCCAACTGATACTTATTGTCGAGGTTTGCCCCCGCCGTTCTTACTTTTCGTCTTATCTCTATTGCTCGGTATTCTGAGATGAGAAGATTATTGCGATCGTCCTTTACCTTATTGATGAGATCCTTTACTGAAACTCTCTGTACATGAGTACTTCCCCGCAAACTTTCTCCTCAAATTCTAGGCCTCGTCGAGTTTTGTCTTGTATTTCGCACTTCGATGGTGGAGAAGCATCAATTCTCCATTCATTGATACTTTCCTACGGTATTTTTGTTGCTCGAAATAGCCAAAGCATCCTCAACAGGCACAGCCGATGTTCCACCTTTTTCCACGTTCCGCAGATGTTTTTTCTGGCCAGATTGTTAATTGATGAGATCTGTCTGATCATCACGCAGCTCACGATGACAACCGCACCATATGATGTGGCCTCCAGCGTTGACTGCAGGGTCGCCTTGACGATCCTTTGAAAGCGACAAGCGCCTAAATAAATAAATAAACTGCATCATGATGGCGTTCCTTGGTGCTCATTTTTATCCCTTCCCTTCTCGTTTTTCGTCTGTCTGGCATGGAAAACCCTAAAAGTAACAATGCTGTGGCCAACGTAGCCATCAAAGCCCCACCGTGACGACAAAGCGAAAACACCATTTCTAGGGCGTGAAAAAAGGGTTCCAGACAGCGCGTACGCAGTTCTGAATAACAAAAATTATACGTCTGAGAATTCCAGATTAGGTACATTCACTAAGTCATGTGCCTGATGAAATGAAGATGTTTAAAATTTGGAAATTACGAAATGAAGTTCGCAATTTGTTGCGCAGATCTTTTGTCAGGCACAATATCACAGAATCAGAGGAGCATCAAAAACACAATCGTAATGGAGAGTCTTTTGGATATATTGAAACGCTTGTCGCTTCCCGCGGAACTTTAAGGTGCACCTTGAGCCACCTCTTGTGGCTACAGCATGCGCGAAGGTGGTCATGCTGGGCTAAATGATGGTCAGACAGATCTCACCAATCGATAATCTGGCCAGGAAGGACATCTGCGGAACGCGGAAAACGTCGTAACATCGGCTGTGCCTTTTGAGGATGCTTTGGCAGGCTCAAGCGATTGCAGCCAACCACTTCAACAGAGATACCGTGAGAGGGCATCATATGGACCCTATCAAAATAGAAGTAGGACAGCAGCCCCCGAGTAATCGAATAATCATAAGAGATGCAGATGGCAAAGAGGTTATCGAAGCTGAGGGCATAGCTGCTACGGATAATAAAGGACAAGTACCGTTTCCACTAAAACCATATGCGGATATTAAAGTAAAAGTAGATGTTAACTGCGAAATCTCAGAAAAACTGCAGCACCTTTGAAGGAATTCGGTTCTAGCTTTTTTGGAGGCCAGGAATGAAGAAACAACGGAGAGGAATTGTCTGCCTGCATATTGTGCGGCTTTGTCAGTTGTTAGAACTTGGGTGAAACAGCAAAACCTACACATGCAGTCTTTGCCCCAAGAAGGCAACACGATCCACAATTGGCAGGGTGTTTCAAGAAAATCATCGCACATCCAGATGTAATGCCGAACGTAATGGGAAAACCACGCATTTTTGTCTAAAAACCAGACACACGGGATCCATCTGAATTTCGACCAATAGTCTGTCTCCCAACGATTCATAAGTGCCTGACAGCTGTCATTGCAGATAAACTTTACGCTCAGTGTGAAGCAAATAACGTCCTTACCGAAGAACAAAAAGAATGTTGTAAGAACTCGCGAGGTAGTAAAGATCTAGTTACCATTGACGCTGTGGCCTTGACGCAAGCTAGGAAAGATAAAAAGACTTGCACATGGTTTACATCCACTACAAACAAGCGTTCCCTTTGGTACCACATGACTGTTTCGTTCAAGTTTCGAAAATGTACACGGTCTGGCTGCGCATCATTGACATCCTAAGTCCTGCGACAATGCTTTGGGAAACTCGAATCAAGTATTTTCATCACGGGCACTCGGAGAAATCTAGTCCATTCACATTAGGACGGCCATCTACCCGGAATACTCCTTCAATGCTCTATGGTTCTGTTCATCAATGAATCCATTGAGCCAAACATTTGCTAGCATGTCTCATTGATTTTATATACATGATGATGAGGATGGTCATGGACTCACTCATCTTCTGTACGTGAATGGCCTTAAGCTGCGCGCTAGTTCAAACCAGAAACTTCCACAACTTATCAGTGCCACATGACAGTTTTCAAATTACATCCACATGGAGTTTGATCTAGATAAATGCAGAACAGTACATTTCAATGGAAGGGAATTCGAAGCCGAAGAATTGGATAACGAGAATAGGGATTGTATAGAGGCAATAGTGGAGGGTGAGATACATAAATATCTGGGTTATTCTTGAGTCCAAAGGTATTCAGCGTACGAAAGTTAAGAGGGGCCTAATGACTCCTTTCACTGCGAGACTTAGTCTATTTCTTAAGAGTTCTCTCAACTCTTCAAAAAAAATCAGGCCTATCAACACTAATGCTTTTCCTGTTCTTTCGTACTCTTTCCGGCTCATGAAATGGTCAACCATCGACCTCGACAGAGTTAGCGGATTTATTCGCGTTGAAATGACTAAGCATCGCATGCAGGACAGCCATACGGCAAATAAAAGGATATCTCTACCACGACATATGGGAAGTTAGAGGGCTTCAGATGTCAAGCATCTGTGTGTATCGCAGGTTACACAGCTGCGAGACTATTTTATCAGCAAGCAAGATGCTGCGCTCTACAATGCAATCTGTGAAACAGATCCCTATTACACGCCCTTGGGTCTTTCTGTGGCGGCAGCCCTAAATTTCAGGGCAGAAACCAGAGAGTCTATGGGCCCCTATAACTATGGGCCAGATTCGAGCGACGTAACTGGAGTTTGAATATTCTGAGATGGAAAACGTAACCGTCTATGCTTTTAACTCTGACAAGGCGAAGTACAAAAGGAACAAGTTGGTGGATTCCCCACCCATAACATGTAATGACTGAGAAAATATGCACAGCAGGAACAGGTTAGCTAGGAACGCCTCAGAAAGTCGAGGGCACAACCGTAGACCTCCGTACATCTTGAAGTGTCCTCGCACATTTTGTTAAAAAATAAAGATATTAACAGATGTTGATGTCAATCCCCTTCATTGAGAACATTTTAATTTCTTTTCACATTTTCGAGTCAGTAAATTAACGATTCTTGGTTTTTCGTTGGAATAGCGGATAGTTTTATTTGTCTGGCTCTTATCTTGAAGTTTCTCAAGTTCAACTTTCTGTTCTCTCATAGTCTTCCCTTTGTACTCGAGTTTCATCATATTAAGAAATGGAAGCTCCATCAATATAAGATTAATCGTTGAAAACTCTGTATTCTGGCTTTGTTCTTCGATATACTAGTACTCCATTAAAACTCATATTTCTAGATCTTGATTGTCGATCGAAAACCTCTTGGAAAACATCAGGAGATTAGTAGATTATTTCATATCTTCTATGTCAGTTACTGAGATTCTACATTAAGCATCCTTGTCAGCTTTTGCAATGTGTCACCGTGGATTCTTGACGATTGTTAACAACATCTAATTCATGAAGGTATCTTGTAACGGGTTATCGCAAAAGTGTTCCGGTTCTTGGTCAATTCCTCTTGTACCTTTCCAAAGCTTTTTCCCAACAATTTTGACATTAAAGCTCACCGAGTATCAGCAGAAACAACATGATTTAGGGGTAAAGTCTAGAAGAAGGGGATTCTAAAATTACGGCACTAGAAAATATTCTGCATCCATGGGTACGCTTATCATGGAAACGAATACCACTACCAGTACAATTGATTCCCGATTGTGCTTCGCTGACGCATGAAAACACGAAAATCTGTAGAACTGAATCTAAAGTTAAATTATCATTGGAGTAAAAACATCGTGATAACAGTCGAAGTTCATGCTTTCACTATAGACAATACTACAAATCTCTACAAAAAACTCCGTTATTTCAACTAGCCAAACGATAGTCTTCAATCAAAAAAGTAATAACAGCAAGCAGAGATCATGATTATTTGAGGAATCGCTGTTCGCTGTATGTTTACTCCCTAAATTGCAGGATGAACGAAGCATCAAGTTATATAATGTTTTTGAGACACAATGAAATACGTTTTTGTAAAATGAAAAGAGTGGTTTATTGCCACTTACAAATCCGATGGATTAAACCTCGAAGGGCAGAGAGTTGAGGTGGCCTTGGAGAAGGCTGACGTAGTGGCCTCCTGATCTTCCTCCGGGAAACGACGATCCAGATTAGAAGTGAGGTGGCCTCGGCAACAAGAAAAAGGGGATACGAAGCACAAGCAATAGTTTGGGTTACGGTGGAGCGGACGAGACAAGACTGGGGCGGCGAGCGACGGTCCGACGCAAGAGGACTTGGGACCCCTCGGGCGGTTCCGCTTCGCTTCGGGCACGACCCAGCAACCCCTCTATGCAGCGCCGTGCCGAGTTACCCTCCTTACATCACATTTCTGTTACAATTTATTAGATCGCAATCGAACAGTCAAATGGCTCAGCCCCAGCGGCCATCTTCGGCTCACATCTTCTAATTTATTTATCTCTTGGGACTTTTTATAGATTTCCGAGAATTTCTAAGAATTTTAAGGTAATTTTTAGAGATTTTTGATTTCAAGAGAGTTTACAGTACCTTTGAAATGATTTTTTATGAACTCAAAATAATTCGGAAGATTTCAAAGATTTCCTGAGAATTCCATGATCTCAGAATATTTTAAAGGTTTCCAAGAGTCACATGAGATTTCATGATCGATGAAAGCTTTTCACCGGATTCTTATGAATTTCAGCTCATTCAAGGAGGCTTCAAAAATTGACAGGGGTGAGAGCAATTTTGCACAGGCTTTCAATCAGTTTCAAATTACTTAAGGTGATATTACAACACTTCTGTAGGTTTTGGAAGTGTTCAAAAGATCTCAGAGGATTTCCCAATGTTTTTAGGAATCTCGAAGGCTCTCACAGCCTTATCCACTTGAGAAAGGTGAAGATGTGACTTATTTAAACGAGAATAGTGACAACAGCACTCATACATAAAAAAATGAGTATTTAGAAGGGTTCGAAGAAATTCAAGAAACTTTTATGGATTTTATAAGAATTTGAGTTCATGAAGAAATATGTTGTATAAAATTGAGTACAATTAGAGGACACGAGCTGTGCAAATTTGATCATAAGTGACATGCTTTAAGGGTTTTCGAAAATCTTCCTTTCCGCTGCACGAAGTTACAGGACAAACTCAGTGACTATGTTGGAAAACATTTGAGGTACGCAGCTTCTCAACTGCGACGATTTCCATAATGGGAAAACTAACTTCCAGAATGACCCATGCACTAGATAGAATTCGTATTTCCATGGCCCTTTTATCCGAAAACAAGCATTATATCATGTATCACAGCATATTTAAGATAATAATCTCACATATGTATGACTGAATAATTTATATTCATATCTGATAAAAATTGACGTAAGCAAGATTTAGTTTGCATTCCTACATAAAATCTGCGCAATTCTTCTCTTTTGTTTCGAAATCTTTCTTAGCAATCAGAACGAACTCACCTAATGGTTGTGAAAATAGTTTTTTTGTTGGTAGCAATTGCGATTGTTAATGAGGATTAGGCTCCTAAACAATCATTAGTAAGACCGCCAACCAATCTCTGCATTTATCCATGAAACTGTTTTTCCTTTGCTTGGGAAAAATGAAAATTGTTCATACCCAGCTCTTAACAATGGCAATGATCTTCAGTTATGTTGGTAAATATAATAATTCAATGAAATAATGATAAATATAGCCGATATTGATCAAAATCCTGAGCAGTTTACTAATTTATCCAGGGAAACCTCTTTTGTATAATAGTTGTTCGGATGAAAAAATCGCGAATATCAGATTGACGTAGAAATTCCGACGAATTTTCGAAAATACTTCTTCTGTCCGAAATTATTAGGAAAAGGAACTTCCAATATCGAATTATATCTGTCAGACTGGAATTGATAGTTTCCAGAATGTTCCCGCATGGGGTTTCACGTGCTCTTCTTCGATCCGACAACTCAATTTTCAGTTTTCAAGTGCCCGCTTCTCTATACGCATGTTTCCGTTTTTATGGAAATATCACACTTAATTCACAAACGCGAACGAATTAGTTGAATACCAATTTTTGTTAGCATTAGAAAGTCAGTGTTCCAAAAAATTTCCTATTCTCCCAAAAAAACTTTCCGGAAGGGAAATTTGGAAAGGTGAGAGAAACTTCGGAATAAAATATAAAGAAAAAACAGATTCTTCGCACACGCCTAGTCGGGAATTTTGTTCAAAGGTATATTGGAGGATATTGATATTTCCATGGATCAGGAAGAGGAAAACAACATAAACTAAATAATATTTGAACTATTTTTCTTTGTTCAGGATTGAGTAGGAATTTTAATTATGTTTTGAACTTTGGTAAATGATGTTTTTAATTCTTATATTCTCCGACGTCTTTCTTTAAATATTTGATTTTAATTCTCGTCTCCAATTTATTCCTTGTCTCTTTCTTCATCTCTTATTATCGTCAATATTCATACTCTCCAAATTTGTGTGAGTGTATGGATCCTTCGCACCTCGCCTGGTGCGAGTCAGTTGTCATCGAACAGGTCAAAGGCGAGCTTGTGTTATCGTTTTAGAACACAAGCTATCTTATTTATATTGTGTAAGTGTTAATTCATATTTTGTGATTGTAAATTTTATCTGCTATGAATTAATTTAAATGAAGACTACTCATTCTACAGGGTACTTCCAAATTTTATCTCAGTGCATTATTTTTTTTACAGTGTTTTTAACTTATTGACCGTAACAATGCTGACCTCATAAACTTTACATCAAATTCATCACAAACTTTCATTTTTTATTGCTCGCGAACATTCTTAATGAATCGGATTGAATTTGATGCAGTTGATCTTTAAAACTGCAAACTATTAGCAAACAAGTATATTTTAGTTAGAGACCAACGTTCCTTGTTACTTGAAATATTTGTTTATACTCTCTCCCTTTTACGAGTTTGAGAGTCTTCGCATGACACCTCTCCTCTATATTTTCCAACCTCTCCTTCACATAAGCTCTCAAGAGTGCGAGGCAGAAGTCGATTCCGAAACCAAATGAAGTGGGTCCAAAGCTCATGTCTTAGCCTCGACGACCAACTGACCACCCCTAGACCAAACTTCCTTCCCAGGCACAAAATATTCTTAAATTCGCATCTTTATTTTTACAGAGTTCACTTCGCAGTTCGACTGCTTACCTAATGGTGAACCAATCCCTCGCATATCTCATGGAAGGAGTTCTTCTTCTGCTGCCAGACAATCTTCTCCGGAAAAGTCTCCTCCGCCGGTCAATCCTTCTCTCCGATCTAGGTCCAGGTCTACGGACAGATGGCGTCCGCTAATGACCGAAGACATTGTGGTTCCTCCTACACGGCTCTTCCCTCCTGGCGAGTCTCCATCTATAGTCAATACTGAATTTTGTACTAGATCCAGGTCTCCGTGCAGATGGCGTCCTCTTCCAGCCAGGGCCACTATAGTTTCTCCTATCAGGCTTCCTTCTCCTTACAGATTTGAATTGGGACTTGAGGAACTCAGTTTCATAAGGCTTATTTCTCTCCGTAATCCTAACAGAATATTCGAACTGCGGAGGTACACTTTTCCTAATGACAAAGAAATTGATATACTGGTAGGAGCGAATGTTTTTGGGCCTATTTCGACCGAAGAGAAAATCGTAATATCAACATCCGATGGTGATATCTTTGCTATACTAGAGAATGTTCTCATTCTTGCTGGTTTTTATATATATAATGGTCGCCATAGAAAGAGGGCAAAAATAAACATGGAGAGCGGCATAATAAACGTATTAAGCAAAGATGAAATTAATGAAGTTCCAATAGGTGTCCGCCGCCTAATCGATTTAAATTATAGAATATGTCATTTAAACCATTGCATAAACCACATTCCTGAACACTATTCACTCAACTAAAAAAATTAAAAACTCAAGTATGAAATTGTTCGTTGTCCAAAGCATCTCCATGCATTTAAGACCAAGATAGCTAAACCTGAGTATCCAAAGCTCAACGGAAAAATGTTATTCCCAAAATCTTTGAGTGGTGTACAGTGGAACAGAACATTAAGATTCGTTTCAAAAAAGCCTAGACCTCAGACCTACTTACGCATATAGAAATATTCCTTTCGGAAATAAAACTAGAATAAAAAAAGTATACTCTCTTAGTTCATACCCTCTCTTTTGTACAGATCTGATTGTATTTAGAGAAATATCACGTGTTTTCTTTTGACAATCCTAATGCACTGCCCTAACAACTATTTTTCAAGAATCATCCCCACGACTATTATCAGTGCTGGATTTTTGCGATATTACCTCGAGAAACCGTTTCCAATGAACAAAACTCTTTGGAAAATTGTAGCTCTCTGCTCAAAGCTTTTTTGTTAATCTCTCCTTTGCCGTATACCTATCTGACGAATGCGTCGTCGTTGAACAAGATATCTGCGACTAACATGCTTGCCATTCCAGTTCTACTCTATTCGTTTGGAGTGGTGTCATGGACGAAGAACGAGCTCAGGGCCCTTAACATGACCACACGCAAAATGATGCATATGCAGAAAAGCTTGCATATCAACTCGACCGTTCCGTGCGTATACATCACACGCCGTAAGGGTGGACGTGGACTTCTCAATCTTGAATGCCTGAGCAACTGACTCATCCTTAGTACTATTCATATCATCGCGAACGGTAGAGATCATCTCCTGGCGATGGTCAGGAATCATGAAATGAGTGGGGAAGGAGCGTTCCTTTACAAAACCGCGGAAAAGGCAGCTGAAGCACTTGGCCTGAACCTTAACATCAGGAGGGAGAACAGTGCATTATCCCATCAAGATGCCTCACTTCTCAAAACACAGGTAAAGAAAGCGGAGGCAAAAAGCTTCCTAAAACAACATGAAGACAAGTTGATGCACGGAATCTTTTACACAATTGTAAAAGACCAATCCTTGTCACATGAGTCAACGTTTGCTTTCTTCAAATCATCTAGACTTAATTCAGGAACAGAGAGTTTTATTTTCGCGTGTCAGGACGATATAATTTCCACCTCAGCATACCGAAGGAGCATTTTACGTCAAGAGATTTCCAGCGATAGGTGAAGGGCGTGTCTGAAACTCCCTGAGCACCTATGGCATATGATATCGAATTGCCCTACTGATGCAGGAACGACGTATCTGTTCAGACACAATACTGCCTCATAAGTGCTTTACCACCATCTTTGGTGCTGTCATAGCGTTGGCTATCACCCTGCCCCGCTAAACGCTCCAAGGGGAATAATTCTATTGTTGAGAACGGGAAGTGCCGAATCTTCTCGGCCCCGGCCGACTACAACATCAGAGGCAAGGAAACCGAGAAAAATAAAAGAACCTGAAAGAACTTCAGAGAACCACTGTAACAGCATCATCGAGGATATTTGGTTAAATTAATTGTTCTTATCATCAGTGCTCTTGGAGGTGCGACGCCTTCACTGGGTAGCTCACTGGTTAGCTCTTCCCTCAAGAAGGGCATGAGCAGTGAAATTTTGGAAAACGTTTCTAATTGTTTATACTTCATAAAATAGGCTCTGACATTTTCTTTCTGAATGCATTTTGTCTACTGTACTTATAACCAAGAAAATTGTCAATAGAGGCTTGAGTCTGATGCCTCTGGATGCCGTGTGTACGTAAATCGTATCGTTGTAGGCTCTCTGAACAAGGAAATCTCGTCTTAGAATCTACTACGACTACCTGCCGTTTACTGTTTACATAGATATCAGTACAGCATACATATTTTCTTTCATCAAATAACAACTAATCTCATTCCTACTAACGCAACATGTTTTCCGCAGCAAAAGGAAACGAACAGACAGGAGTGCCGGCTATGCGTTCTAGAGTCGGTGATATGCATTCGAGTGTGGGAGTATCTACATTATAGGTTGTTAAATAGAATCCAGTTTATCGAGATTCAGGAATGCGATCGCACTCACAAAACTTGCTGTGAATACCATTTTCGAGTTTTATCCTTGCAATATAACTTTTATCAACAAATTCCACGTCTTGGTCTATTGCACTCATTTATCCATTTTGGTGGTGATCCATATCGTTTCTCATATTGTCTCAAACTTTGAGTTCCGTGGAAAAACGAATGTCCGAGACTGGCAGAAAGTATGTATGTGTTTTCTCTAGATCACGCAAATGTGCCGAAAGGGTACTTGGTCATGTCAAAGAACGAAAAATTAAGGTTAATACGAATGGTTTTTTTTTCTCACTCAATTAGCTCATGCTTCAAAAAAGGCTTGTTCGTCAGGAATATTTGTTTAGGCATGAGACGAAAAGTGACTTCGCTAAGCAACGTAGAAAACGTCAAGCACCAAAAAAACTAGATGAAAATGCTGAAACTGCGTTTACTTCCGATCTTTTCACGTTTTACCGTAAGGAGTTCGAAGCGGTGTTTGATGTGTTTAGGACCAGTCTCCACAAAAACTTAGAAGAATCTCTTTCAAAATTCGAACCAATTCAGAAAATTTTTGAATCCCAGCCGACAGAAAAAACTTTCAAAAAAAATTTCGAAAAACGCGTACAATTTACGACAGATTTTGCTATGGGCCTACAAAATTGTTTGACTTGTCTTGACTTCACCGGTAACTTCGGCCTCATCTGAAAGATCTTTTAGTAAACTGAACTATGGTCATGAAGTACCTTGGGCGACGATCGTCTAGATTCTCTGATGTTTCTTTTTTCTGCGAAAGATATTGTAAATGAAATGAACGTTTCTAAAGCTGTACAAACTTGGTCCCAATTGAAAAATCGAAGATTTGCACTTCCCTTTGTTTGCAGCTTCGTCAAATCTAGTTTTGTTTGTATTTAAAATATGAATAAGGTTTAATACAAAACAGAGGTGTTGTTTTTTCATGTACATTACCGAACAGTTCATATGCACTTGAAAAAAATTAACATACACATACACACGTCTTTCATAAAGTGATTTTTGATATGTACCTAGGTATAAAATCAAACTAATTCCGTCGACATTTTTAATAAGAAACCCCCCACCTACCCAAACTCATGATCCTTTTTGTGAACTATGGTAGAATCTTCAGTCCGATTTATAATTTCTTCATTTGGTAAAAAAAAAGTAGTGACGTGTTATCTCTGAAACCAATCAACATACGAAGTTCATTCTTGAGGCGAATGAAAAATTTTTAACTCTTGTGAATTGGGTGTGTCGATTAAGTAAGCGAAAAGTTTCGCTTGGATGTTTATATTATAATTTTCTTATTAGGAAAATACAAAGGACTTACCGATTTTCCGTACCTGGAGTCACTGCAGGGGGCCCAAGTGGGCCGTACCTGTCCTACAATTACAACTACGGATCTTTCTCACGCTCCTACAGTTACGCAGTACACCTTAAACATTCCAGAGACCTTATAAAATAAAGCATAATATTCACTTTAGCCGCTAAAGTAAAATGTTGCCTTTTTCGAATTCTTTACTGAAACTGATTATCATGGTGAAAATTTTTAAGTTTGATTGGGGGCCGTTCGTAAACTGCCTACTAATTTTGGTTTATTTTTTTCCTACGTCCTCCCTTGTTGATTAATTGATTCAATGCGTCCCCTGAGGGTTTTAATTTTCTCCGAACCTCTCCACCATTCCTCTACACACCCTACCACTACCTTAGTAGCAAGTAGGGGGACCTTCAGCTTAAGGTGGGTTCCGAATCACCAAGAACCCCAGCCCCAAGTACTTAGAGTAACCTTTTTCTTAAGAGGTACCGGCACCACGACTTTCCGGAGATAAACACTCCATTGCTAGGCAAATTTTCACTCCTGTACGTTCCTGTATTCCTGTTGTAGCTCCCCTTTTGTTTCCACCTTTGTTGACAACCGTAGTTCAAGCCTCTGAAAGAAAGTAAGGTGTCCGTTGGCTAAAAACACATATATCGTTCAACCATAGCTTTGTACTCATTTTAATTGAGTTCAGTTAATGAAAAACTTGAAAACAAAGTATTCGAAACATTATCATCAACTTTTGGATAAATAATTTCAAATAAGAGAAATTATTTAGGTTAGGATGGTTAAATTAATTTGAGGAGACATGAGTGTCTAATAACCAGTATATATTTGAGATGTTTTAAAAACGGCAACGCGTTTCGACGCAGACCTGCATCCCTCTCAATTCTCGTTTCTTAGTGATTAAGAGAAAATTGTCGAGAAACCTATAAGTCCAGAAAAAAGCTTCCGATGATAATTGTTAGTTCAACACTGCTTTATTGAGTAAGCATTTCAAATGTTTGGGTTTTAATCTTCATACAAGTTCCTTTTTGAAAACTTTTCAATTTGAACTGTAATTAGATATCTTCTCATTAAGATAGAAATGGAGTTGACATTAGAATAAATGCAACAACCCTTTGAATAATATTCTAGGATTGTTTGAACTATAAAAAGTACATTCTAATTAATTTTTAAGGACGGACTAAACGTGAGACTTTATAGGTTAGAACTAATAACAGAATTTTTCTTTGACTTTGACTTATAGTTCATCTTTTCAACACATATTTTAATTTTTAACAAACTAGTTGAATATCACCGAGAAAGGTGAATTTCCAACTGAATAGTTGAATTTCAAATTTAAAAAAAAATCATTTTTCTACCAAGAAGAATGATGTTTCACCAAAAAGGTACATTTCCAATTGAATACATTTGCTAAATAGATATTGCTCAGTTCTGAAGCCAAGTTGACGACTTTTCTACAAAAGACGTGCATTTTATACCAGAAACTATAATTTTCGAACGGAAAAGTCAATTTTTGTACCAAATAGTTTTTCTTCCGAACAAATACTTAAGTTTCCAACCAGGGTAATGAGATTCCTACCAAGGAAAATGATGTTGTAATAGAAATGTCAAATGGTAAAAAAAAATACATTGAATGTCAACAGAGCTGTTTAATTTAAATTTATTTTATTTTCAAATGAATAGTTTTACCTTCTATTCATTTATCGAATTTCCAAGCCTGAAGTACAAGCAGATGAGGGGTTTTGTACAAGCAAATAATAATTCTAAAGGAACACGTAGTTGTTGATATTTTCATTAAAAAGTTTTTTACTCCGAAGCAACAACTTTCAAATTCTACCAAATTTATCATCAGTTCTTTCAGTTGATTCTCCATTTAAGAATAAAATGGTGAACCGAAAAAATGATTTCTTAACAGGACATATATGATAGTTGATATTTCAATGCATAAAAATTTTGATTTGAAATTCGATTCAGTCGAATTCAACCAGAAAAGGTATATTCCAAAACAGACATTTGCATTTTCAACCCAAAATGATACATCTTCAACAAAAGAGATTTTATCTTCACCATAAACGATGGATTTTCAACTAGAAATGAAAAATGTTCAATGAACAACATAAATATCAAACCAATCGTGATTAGCGTGGTTGAAGTGGTGAGGGTAGTCGATGCAGTAGATCGCTACGGTGGTGACATCAGATGTTAATGATTTTAACAAGAGTAAAACCTCAGAATGTTTTGTAACGTGGTGTTTTACAACCGTTACATAAATGACTCCTAATTATCAGGGATAGTTCCTCTCTCATAATAAACCTGCGTGTAACTCGCTGATCAAGGGTCTCACGAACTCCAAAGAGCACTCTCGATGGTTTCGAGAATCTTCATTTATACTAGTTTTCCATTTCTTACATTCTCATCATTATGAGAGAAGGTATTAGATTTGTGTGAAATTCGACCCCCCCCCAGTTTTTGTCAAATGTCCACGTTTCGAGACCCCCTGAACCCAGAAAAATGGTTTTTACGAATGTGTCTGTCTGTCTGTCTGTCTGTCTGTATGTATGTATGTATGTATGCCTGTCTGTGAGCATGATAACTTTCGAAAAAACTGATCGATTTGATTGGCCTTTGGTACACTGCTTAAGTGTCAGAAACTGAAGGTCAAGTTCGTTAGCCAGCTATTTTGGACGAAAAATGAAAGAAGGGGGGGGGGGCATTTTGAAAATTTTTGAGACCATTTTTTTCAAGACTCGATAATTGTAAGTACAGCTTCCTATAGTGAATAATAATTGGAACAATTTATTCTTATGATGTTTTTTGATGAGAACAGAATTGTCAGAGTTATGGCATTTTTAAAATTCGGAAATATAAACAAAAATGAGAATTTTCAGCTGAACAACGGAAGATATGAAAAGAAAGTATAGAAGAAAAAATGTTTCTTTTTGGAAGCCCTACAAAACAGACTTCACAACTTTTTGAATTTTCTCAAAAAAATCGAAATTTGCAATTTTCATCGCACAAAAAGTAATGGAAAATAATCTGTGAACTCGATAACTTTCGAAAGAATGATGATATTCGATCGCGCTTTG
>WSXT02218253.1:0-17139 GCA_011762715.2 Neuroterus valhalla | reverse complement strand
CATTGACCAATCACAGGCATCGTTGAGAGCATATATAATATAGCATCATAACCTGAAACCTCAGTTTTAGGCCAGTCTTGAAGATGCGAACTGTAACATTCGCGAAACGTCGACAACATTTGTAGTTTGTACACGATCAAAACCCGAAACAACTTCATTTTTAGTAATATTTATGGTTGAAATAGCCCTATAATAATATTAATAATAATAATAATGATAATAATAATAATATGCAATGATCGATGATGCTGTGATGCAATATTGTTCTTAGCCTCTTGGAAGCATAAAATTTCACGCTGAAGAAAAGAAACACTTAATCGATTCTCACGATGTTCCCTCAATTCACTTCACTCTCCACGCGTGTTCGAATCATGAGCAAATGTTTTCAATTAATAAAAAAACTGCGTAACCCACAAAACATGACGCTAAGCATTTCTCGCTCCGAAAATGCGTTTCGCGAAATTGGGTGCCGGCGTGTTTGCTAAACGTGCGGTAAAAGTCGTAACGCTGACACTTCTAATTGGCTCGCGAGTTCGTGTAAGTAAGCCTCTGTAAATGTTTGAAATTAACAACCTCAGAGTATCGAACTGATGAACTTAACGGTGGGTCTGATCATGAAGATACGTCCAACTTATGTGATATTTTCTTAATTGAGAGCCCTGTTTATTTCTTTGGAATTTTTTTCTCTCACATTATGTGGGGTTTACCAAAATCCCAAACCTGGCTTTTTGGGAATATTATCAAATTTTGAAAAAATGTTCCCAATTTTTTAGCGGAAAGCCATCAATTTTGCGGTGAAACATATTTTCAACCAAAAATGTGGAAAGTTTCCCAGAGAAGAGCAGGAAAAATTTCCCACATCTTCTAAAGGAAGAGAGCAATTTATGGAAGAGAGACACACTTCTCGTCCAGAAATTGCTTACCATTATCGATGGGAAAATCGGTCGACTTCCTCATCTACGCTAATGGCAAAATTGTCTAAGTTTCAACAAGTTTTATATTTAAATTCTCCTGTGCTATCTTCATTTATAGAGCGGGTAGGAAGCATTGATTCGTTTTATGTGAAAAATCCGCGAGGCCTTAAAACTCGTGCCCGATAAAACAGTATTTCAGATCTTGCATGCGTATTCAAGTTGTAAGTCGCGAAAGAACTGAATATGTCAATTTTGGATGTTTATGGTTATTTTTTGTGGAAGTATGTAGTCTTTTGAATTGAATTCTTTACTTTT
Organism: Neuroterus valhalla; assembly: GCA_011762715.2. NCBI lineage: Eukaryota > Metazoa > Arthropoda > Insecta > Hymenoptera > Cynipidae > Neuroterus > Neuroterus valhalla. Next base: position 15,910 of record WSXT02218253.1, on the reverse strand, counting down.
TATCATTCGGGACGTGTAGCGAATAATAGAGACTATAAATTTCAGTAGCAAAGAATGATGAAAATTTATAAATGTGTCAGCTGCAAAACAAGTTTAACGCTGTTTGCTGTTTAAAACTTGATTGAGCTTGCGACACCTGGACTGTTTTGCATTGGAGTCAAATTTCCGAAATAAAATGATTTCTAGTGGAAATAGGCTTATTACTGGATCCATACTTTTCCGTTGAATAATTTGTCCGAAATTGGGATGGTATTATTATATTATAAGAATAATCAAACGGAAGGATTAGTTGGAAACGCGCTTCTCTCAGTACCTAGTTTACAAAACCGGGCTGCGATCGAATGAAATCCGCAACTGGAACCCTGTAGGTAGGTGTGTGGAAACGCGTCGGAGCACATTGCGATATCCTTTGATCTTTCTTATCTGTGCATTTGTCTTTGGTGAATACCAAATTTCGTAAAAATTTAGCTATGTTTCCTTAGATCAATTACCCTGCGTTATCCGTGGTCGTTATTGACTAGGAACTATCGGTAGACCGAATTCCGACCGACAAACGTTCATTAACGCACGCAACGAAACTTGTTGATGTACCATAACAAAAATGATGATGCATACAGGAAGGTTGTCAAGGTTGAACCATGGGGTTGTTTTTTTCGAATTTTCGAGAGTGCCTACATTTTTTCATTTTCCTCTTAAAAATCGAATAAGTTGTATCCAAAGCATGGAACCCCCAAAGTAAGCATTTTTTTGTGCTACGTATTTCATAATTAACAACGTATTTTACGGGTTGCTCCATCTTATAACTCGTTTTTCTTTGGTGCCTCCTAATGTAAATTAATGCATGTTATCGAGGTTGGACCCATTTTTTCGTCAAGGTTGTACCACCCATTTTTCTTTTAAACTAATATATTTGAATATAATTGAGGGGGCCAGATGCAATAAGGGGCTCACCGCTCGAACTCGTGAAAAAGTAAGTAACGAATATCGATTTTTAAATTAAGTTAATCGGACTAAAACGAATACCGCCATGTTCAGCATAATAAATGCTAACTATGCTACATTCATCACTCTTTGTACGCGGTCAAGTTTCAGAGATAAAAATTAAAAAGTGTTCGAGCAGTGAGCTTCTTATTGCATACAGCCCCTCAATTATAAAAATAACATCATTTTACTATATAGTAACCCTGAATTAAAGCGAAGAAAAAAATTCTAATTGATGAATTGATCCATCTTCAATGTACAACAGGGATCCAAGATATAAGCGGAAAAGCGAGAAGGGATATGATCGATGATAATTTTGCTACTTTATTTCCACGTAAAATTGTGAAAATTTATTCGCAAAATGCAGAGATGCATTGCCCTCATTTATAAAAGTTTTTTTCTAAATCAGTTTTTGGGAGCAGTACAACCTTAACTGCATGGGTCAACCTTGGAAATCTTTTCTTTTTTAAATCGCTCATTATTTTTTTCTCTTTGAGATGAAAAACTTTGGTTCTGGGTCAAGAGATTTGTTATCGTTTAACCTTACTTTTCGTGATATTGAAGTGTAAAAATTATTTATTCAACAGAAGATTTACAATCCATTCTGCTGTTTTCAAAAAGTTTTTCCGTTGATTTGAACTTAAAAATTCATATTTTTGAAAGTAAAAGAATTTAATATTTAAATTTTTTATAGGAGAATAAACATTAAGGAATACATTAACGAATAAAATGGGAACAGTTTTGAATCTGCATTGTTTGTAATAGAAAATCAAGAAAATTGTTAAACGCTAAGGTTCGATATTGTATCAAATAGAAGCTTCGAAATTTGCAGACAACTACCAAATAAAACAATTGAAGTTATACTCTACTAGAGTAAAAGCTATAAGAATTGAAGAAAATTTATTTCCAGGTCCTCAAACACAAGAGTGATTGCAAAAAATTCAAGTTTCCAATGATAATATTGAAACATCAGTTTTTTGAATTCCAACTTGTACACAATTATTGTCAGTCGAATTTCCAATTCTTAATGCTCGAATATGAAATTCTTGAACTTTCAAGGATTAACGTTTCACAAGTTATGACTTGAAAAAAATTAGTTTACTCCAGGACAGTGTGATTACCCACGGTTGACTTCCATACATATATGAAGGTTAAAAATCAGTTTTGTACAACCCCTGTAACTACGGAACCGCTTCACGTGATGACGTAAAACTGACCTACGATTATTCGTTATGTCGTTCGGAAGGTTCTTGACTTGGTTCTTGGTTTTGATCGAGGAATTATTGTCATTCTTTCAGCAACGACGGGCAAATGCCGAAAATTTTCTCCATAAGAAATACATTGGGCATCACATTTTTGCGATTCGACATGTATGGAATGCTGTCGATCCGGTGTATCGATTATTATCTTTGTGAATCAGCTGTTGTTGTTCCGTTATGCTCAGCTATGTTTTGAATTTTTAAACAAACTGATAGATCGAATATCGGACTATTACCTGAATTTTTATAAGTTGCGGATTTCAAAATTTCGCAAAATTTGTCGCTGAAGACGGTTGCTTCGGAAAACACACATCCTAAGAAAAAAATGTCTTCAATGAAAACTTTTTATTTTCAGGGAATAAAAGCCGATCTCCTTTTTTCCGATCCGCGTCAGATGGCGCTGCATAGGTTCCTATTTGGAATTTTAAAGTACCTACTCTCCTCTCACACACCTATCGGTTGCACGGTGAATTTTGTACTCTGGGACGAACGGATTGCTTAGGACTTAGGTCAAGTTTTATTGGTAGGTCGTTATATATATTTGATCATCTGCACCTGATTCAATTCAGTGACTGTACATTTTTAAAACAGGAAGCTTGGCTGGAATATTATGCTGGCACTGCTTGTCGTCAACGTGCACAATGGGGACGAACGAGAGCAAGTCTTGGGAGGAACGAGGGGGCGTGCTTGCATTTTCATGTAGCTGTCAGTAACTCATGAGATGCATCTAACTTACAGTTACACAGCAATTAAACAGGTGTCTTCGACGACGCGGCAAGGAGGCACAGTCGAGACCTTATAGCTTCGGATTTGGTGCAAGAACCAGCACTACAACTCGTGACCCCAGAATCATAGAGTGCTATATTCGATTTCGCCAACTTCGCAGGGTAGGCTTTTCACGATTGGGTACTTTGTGCATAAAGATGATACATTACTGATACATTATTTGACTTTGCTTGAAAATTGATTCGGCTGGAAATTATAGCAAATCGCTTGGAGATGTCACCTCAGCGCTTTGTAAGATGAGTATAAAGTTGGTTTTCTCTTCAATTGTTATGTGAGAAAGAGCAGATTTTGGCACTTTAATTTTCACAACGTCCTCATTTATTCCCCATCCATCATTCTGACATAAGCAGCTGTCTTGAATTTTTTGCTGATTTCCATCTGTTTAATATTCGCATGTTATTTGAATGTTTTTTGGAACAAGACTGAGATCACGTGGGAAGATTGCATTTAACTGCGTTCTGGTGTCATTAAGTTAGTTGTCTCGCGACAGCCACATTCAAAAGTTCATGCTCAGATTGATGCAAGAATCGACAAATTCTCTCCTCACCACTGGTCTATAATTTTAATTGAGTCCCATTTAAGAATACATACGTTCTCAGTAACAGTTTGTAGGACAACGAACGTACTGCCTACCCCCACTATGTGCCACGCGAGAACAGAAATATTATTCTTTGCAGCATTATATCTTTCATACTGAACTGTCAATAATTGTAATTTTTCAAAATAAAATTCACACGATATTTTTCTGTATGTCTTTAAATTGTAGGCTCAATGGTGAATTTCGTTTCTATAGTAGACTTTGTAATGTGGGGAATACCAATGTTAGCTGTTGGAGACCCATGCAAAAAGTACTGAACATAATTGATCGTATTTGACTTTTGTAACTGTCGAATCAGCTGGATAGGGCATGAATCGTTAGTCAACAATATTTTCTGGATATTCTGAAAATTTTAGACAATCCGTAAGTAGGGTCCCATTTCGGCACAACTACCTTAAATAGTTTTTGTCAAAAAAGTAAGATATCACCCTAGGGTTCTAAAGCCACAAGCTATTGTAGGAGGGAGACAGAAGGAGATACTTTGATCCCATAAAGTCAATGCTACACAGTAAAAACAAAGTCTTAAACATATGTTTGGCTTGTTTTTGATTGTGTCGTTAATTGAGTTAATTACTAAATTCTTTCATGTAAACGGGCTTTAAATAGGTCCTCCCAAGTCTTACACTCAGAATCCGTATTGGTCTCGAACAAGACCTGATAGTCCGGACATAAGTTCAAGATTTTACGAGATGGGGACAGGCTGATTATAGAGCTACTTTTCAGTCCTTGTAAGTTTGAAGTTGTGACGTCACTGCAAGTGACTTTGTTTTCCTCGGCCTATCAGTACGACGCCTTATACATCATTCATTGCTGTATTTGCATATACGTGAAGTCCGCGTTTGGGGAACGGTTCGAGCGATGCGTCGTTAGTGACAGAAAACTTTCGTATATCCTTACTTGTGCCGTGTATAAACTACAAAATAATGTTTGCCCCAGGACAATGATTCTTTATTTCAGTGATTCCTTCAATTGTTTTGAATACCTATTTTATTTCTCGTTCATTTTGCAAAAAGCAGCACTCCGACGCGGCGTTCGAAAAAGGGTTCATCTTTCTCATTCTCCCAATAAGTGAGTTATGTAGTATACATCGTCATGATATGTGCTATCCCGTATAATTTATTTAAAATGATTTCTCCTATTGATATGAATTATAACGACTTGCTACACGGATAGCATAAATAATATGCGCCTGATTCTAACGTAATGATCTTTTCATCTGCGAACGCAAGGCCATGCACTTTCACTGTCCCAAGATCAACACCTTCCTCGTCAAAGAGAGACATGCTCAGACATTTGTAAATGTATATAAAAAATATCCAAGAGGACATAACGCATCCTTGCCTAACGCCCTGCCTAATATCAAACCAGTCGCTTAGTTGTCCATTCACTCTCACGTTTGCTCTGCTACCATTATATATTGCTTGTATTGCTTTCAGAAGCCACCCAGTCACTCCACACTGAGCGAAAAGTTCAGTAGGCTTAGCTTGGCAGTGCTGCCCCCCTCGCTTGAGAGACCCAAGTAACCAGCTAAAAGCTAGGTTGACTTGGGAGCCAAGTAGGTACTGCTTTGCATGCCAAGCAAATGAGACCGATCACAAACTAAGCATAGGGAGCTCCGTATGATAATGCATTATGTATGATAAAGCCATTTATTGACGCATTTTTTATGAATAGTTTTTTTAATACATTTTTAATAATACACTGTGTGTATACAAGACGTATGTACGAGTATATATATATATTTTTTTTAATCCATCACTTTGACTACGGTTTTGACAACTTTTCAAATTTAAGGTACGCGTTAGGTTGAATGTTTTTCGCATTGTGTATGATATCATAAACACAAAAAAAATATGCTCATCACCGTGCGATCTTGTTATAACTCCTTTCGAAACCACAACAGCGCTAGAAATGATAAAGAATGAATCTTGATTTTTTTAAGTTTTATAAAAAATGAAGCATGATACCTTATTTTTAAACCAGACTAACCGTAGCTTTTTTGTTTAGTACTAAATTTTTGAGACCAGACTAACGGTAGCTTTTAGTGTTTTTTACTAAATTCCAAAATATGAAAAAAAACCATTGAAAATTACCTTTTCTTTTTATTTATAGCAAGCTTAATGATCCAACAAATTTTTTCAGGTGGCCAATACAAATAGAAATAATAAAATCGGAAAATTGAAAGTGCACTCTGATAATACTCGATTCAATTGCTCTTTGAGCCTTTGAGAAACCCGAAGCCAAATTCACGTTATTTTCGTGTATTTGCATATTGAGATACAAACAATTTGTAAATGTATAAGAGAGGAGAAATGAGCAACCAAGTTTACTACTGAACACAACAATCGAGAAAATAAACTCGATTAGGCTTTATTTCGCGTAGACGATGTTTGCACTTTATTAATTATGCATTACAAAATGTACTTAGGTATAATAAAATACTCATCATTTTTTTTATACAACATACATGGATGTATCTCTAACAGACTATCAATGTTTATTAAAATTTCCGACAATTTCGGTTTCACACAATACGCAAAAACATGTTCATCAAAAGCCAGAGTTCCATAAGGCAGCATTTCGAAAGAAATTAAATTCCCTTTAAGAAATATATTAGTGATTTGACCGAATGTCAAAATATCGTTATGATCCATATTTATAACTAATATTTGGCCTGTGTAATAAGTTATTTCATTGAAATGGACTTTTCCTGTTGAAATCACTTGATCGATACAGTGAGGAAAATATTTGCTTAGTTCATAAGGGTCTATTTCTGCCGAACTTTCAAAAGTAATATCTGGATTTAAATTTTCACTGATTTTGAGATATGCTAACTTCAATTGACATTTTATTGCAATTGTCTTAGCAACGTTCATCCGAGACGTCGTGCTAACTGCAGTGAGTTTCAGTTCTCGATGTTTGGACTCGTAACGTATTCCTGAGAAATAGATTGGTGGCCCGTTTAATTCTACAACGCGCTTTTCATGAGTATAATTGTGAAACTTTGGTATAAAATGCCCATAAATTTTTTTATATTTATGCAAGAAATCTGTTATTAAAAACTTCAACCGTACAGTATGGCCACGGACTAGACGAGGAGACGAAAGAATATCGTTCATTCGTCTCAAGAGTGTGTAAAGTTCCCAAGCATCATTATCTTCAGGAACTTTATCACCAACTAAAATACCAAAATTTTTAGTAAAAGCGAGCATCTCTGACCCTGACATTTTTAATTTCTTTTTTGTGAGTATGTGCTCTTTTTTTATTTGAGGAATTTTATTTGAAATTCCTATCATACCAGTTTGAAACTTTTTAATTTGATTATTCAAAAATTCTAAGGTAAACAGCTTTTGTTTATAAATTAAGGTATCACATATCTTCAACATAGTTGTCGCATCTAAACCTTCATTAACATCGTGTAACTTATCTAGTGTTAAATTTTCAGTCACTTCATATCCTATTACGTCATTAAATACGCATCGCTCTTTGATTCCTGTCAAAGTGTAGTCATTAACTTCTAAGTCCCTTTCATAAGAATCACAAGTTCGCAATAGGTCCGTTTTTCAGTACACAAAGTTTGTATTTGACTCATATCAGCAGAACAAATGCGGCATGCTTTTCCACTGTTAAAATCAGTTTTGAACCCTAGTACTTCATTAAGACCTAAGTTATCGCCAAGGACGAGTATCAATTGGAAATATATAGCCAGGTAATGATACATAAACTGCAGTAAACTTTTGGTCTCCAGCGTGTGAACCCAAAGCATTACCTGCTTCGAATTAATCCTCGAAAACCATAAGAGGAACTAGAAGCTCATTTTCTGCCAATTTGATGTTAGCGTACTTCTTTTGCCATGATTGTCCTTGCAGTACATTGCTAATAATGTTTTTTTCTTGCGCTAATTCACGCATATGATTTTTCAGTAAATAAAACGAACCTGGTATTTCTAACATCATTTTTAAACTCCATTTTAGTGGTATGCCTAGCAGTGAGTTTTTTTTCTTAATCGTAGAATCAGCAGCAAGCACATCATAATCGTATCCTAAAATACGTTCAACTGGGTTCATTAAAAGTCCTTTCTCCATATATCAAGAAAATCTATTCGCTTCAGATTTGAATTTTCCAAAAATTCCTTTCATATTATTAGTGATGATTTTTAAATCATTCAATATATGGATTTCTCCTTTATTCAACTTATTCCTAATATTTTGTTCTATATAACATAAAACAGTTTCTTTAACAAATTTAGTTATGCTATCAACAAAAACTTGAACTACATTTCTAGGTATGACTGGATTGTTATAAAGCTTTAACGTTAAAACTAGCATTTCATGCTCGAGATCAACTGATGAATGAGTCATCTTATTTATAAAACCCTAGAATGATAAAATAACACTTGCAAAACAATTATTCTGTTTTAAACTTATTTAAATCAAACAGAACCATTCGAAAATGTTTTATGCCTGGGTAACACTTGCTGCTGATTGTACATCTGGTCTTTTCAGATCAGTTATTAGATTTTTTACAACGATATAGTTCTTTTGTGCTTTCATACTGTATACATGTGTAAGAATGAATTCCCAAATATGTCTACATTCAGCAGGCCATGCATGATTCAAAATAACCAAACATTTGAAGCAAAATTGTACAGCTTCGATCAATCTGTTTGAGGTTACTTCACATTCGTACGATTCGATGTTAACGAAAATTTTACTTTCATTATTATTGACAGTGAAATCGCCTTTAATGTTTACATATTGATGATCGCAGTCAATCGTAATTTCATTTTGATCCACGGACAATTGATGGATGTCTGCCTCGCGATAAGCATCATTTTCTAACTGTCATATGAACGATATATATGGACATACATCATAATTTCTGTTCAGTTCTCTTTGCTCCTGCAATAACTCCATTTCCTCTCGCGTCTGTTGGAGGATATGAAGTAATTAGTAAACTGATCTATATACATGATATTCTGCATCATTAAAATATTTATTTACCTCAGCATGCAAAATAAAGCTTTGCTGAACAGTACCAACATTGGTTCCGAAATTTTTATTAGAAGTTGACCTTTTTCTGTACACTACTCCTAATAATCTAGCTAAACAGAAGAAAGCAACAACACTTTGTTTTCCTTTGGCAATTAATTCTTCTTCAGAAGGAGTTAAGTTGCCAACTATCCTCGTCAAGTTTACAATGCAACGAGCAATACTAGGCCACTCATCAACAAGACTGTTTTTCAGCTGCGGATAAACTCGATCAAAATCATTGGCTAGCTGTTAAATAAATGAATAAAGATTGAGTCAAGTTAGCAAGGTAGAAAAAGTATCATGTTATGGAATTTTATCAAAAAGAAACTTTAATCCTGCGAGATCAAAATTTTCAACTCTTACCAATATCATGCTAATAGGACTTATCAAACACTTGTAAAAATTGAAAAATTTTTTTCGTTCTTAACAAGGATCTCGGTGTTCAAAAGACCCATCCCATTTTTGAAAAACTATCTCCTTTGGTGTATCGTTGGTCTGAAGCCATTGAACGTCAGCGTCATCGTCAGCTAAATCTAATATATTATGTTATTTAAAAATGATATTCTTATAATACAATTACTCATGCGTTGCGATTATAGTAGCATTTTTACCTTCTTTAATACGATCTGATACCAATCCAACAAATAAGAGTTTCTTCCTCAAAGCTAAATACTTATCATACAATACTCCGCCTGCATTTACAGCTTTTCTGCCAAATTAGGCTGGAGTATAAGCGTGGTAGAATAATAGCTTTAGTTCTTCAATTGGATTTTCCACAGATTCAAAAATTACAGATAATTGGTCAGCTAAATCCATGAGTTGGTCCTTTGTTATTCTATAAATAGAAAATATTTGTTGTGAATGCTTTCCTATTCTTGCAAATTTTTCGATATTGACGATTTCTTTCTTAATAATTTTTTAAAATACAAATTATTTCAATCACACTTTTTGTATAATTTCATCCAAATTTGAATAATCTTCATTAAATTTCCTTTTTTTCAAAAATTAGAAAATGTATAATAACTTTGATGTACCTATATCGTTCTATAATTTCGAATTCATATTCGATAATCAAATCGCTAAGCATACTAGTATTCAGCCTTGAATTTTTTGCTTATAATGCAACAACATACTTTCCTCTTGTAGTACTGTCCAGTAACTGTTTTACTGACAGTCTTTCTGCTGCAATCGAGAAACAATTAATGGAAAAAAACATAATGGAATTTTTAATTAACATAATAAATAGACTATCCGGTATTATAAAAAATCTTTTACGTTGTGCAAGAATAACAGGTATACTTGAATTTTCAAAAGAAATATCTCCTCCTGCAGTTATTGTATTATTAATAGAAGGAGTAGCAGTTTCTATCGTATTTACAAGAGCAGTAGTTTCTGCATTACTTATTGCAGGTACTACGGAAGATTCAAATGAATCATTACTTATCAAACTTGTAAAGCTAAGAGGATCAGTTTTTGACAAGGACTTTTTCCAAGCACTGTATCCAATTTCAAATTTTTTTTTTAAACCACATTCTTTGACGTAAAATAGACTATTAATCATTTGCTCATCTACCGACGGAAATACGTGTTCATCAACACCGGCATCTGGAAAAAATAATCATTCACCTCATTCATTTTATGAAAAATACTTTTCCCACATACTATCAACCTTTCTATTTTATTACTGACCAAGCTCATCTGTAACAGCGGAGACGGACACAAAAAGCTCCAAATCAAATATAATGGAATTATTTTTTACAACTTACTTGATTATTTCTACATGATTACAATTAACTACACAATGTCTACACAAAGAATTAATAATTCCGTTTGCGAGGTTATGTTATGCATGCTATATACATTGCTCGGATTAACGACGGTTCATATCGTGAGCAAAGTCGTAAATTCGAATCTACAATTTGCTATATTACTATTTACAATAAACTTTTATCAACAAGGTACTACTACACAGCTCCTAATTACTACACACTATAGAAATGAATAACAAACTTACCATCGAACCTTGGAATAAATTTTTCCAACTTCCATACTTTCAAAAGATTTTTCACGAAATCGTCCATGTTGGCTTATAAATGTTACATCACAAATAACTGGAGGAAAAACTAATCCCTTCGCACAAATATCACGATTGATAGCGTTATATCAATATCTAAAAAACCGTTAACACTCGTCGCGAATATAAGATCGTGCAAACCAAACAACAATGGCTGTCGTTTGGACTTGACATGTGACCGGTCTTCTTTGCTTGGCATGCCAAGCAGTACCTACGTGGCTCCCAAGTCAACCTAGCTTTCAGCTGGTTACTTGGGTGTCTCAAGCGAGGGGGGCAGCACTGCCAAGCTAAGCCTACTGAACTTTTCGCTCAGTGCATATTCTTTAAGGATCTCCCAAAGTTTAGCTACATTAACCTTGTCGAAAGCTTTTTCCAGATCAACAAATGCACAGCAAACTTTTTTGTCTACTCTTAGGCTTTTTTCTGTGATCTGTCTCAAGCTAAATATCTGATCCGCACATGATCTCCCTGGCATAAATTCACTTTGAGCTTCCCATGACTTTATTAATAAGTACTTTGGTAAATATTTTCCCCACAGTAGTTAGGAGGCTAATCGCTCTATAATTATTACAGTCGCCTGGACCACCCTTCCTCTTGTAGATAGAGACAATAATCGGCTTTCTCCAATCATTTAGAACTTCCCTATTCACAGCACACATTCATAAATTCACTTACCCACACAAACAAATGTCCGCCACAGAACTTAAGCATTTCAGAGGTAATACCATCCATACAACAGCCTTACCATTTTTTAGTTTTTTAATTACGAAAATAATGTCGATGTCGATTCTGCTTCAGATTATAGAACCAATTACTGGCAATAATACCACAGGTAGATTGAACTATATTTTCATCCGGTTGGATCCCGTTCGCGAATCTCGAAATGAAATGTCGAGAGCTATCTTTAATTGGCAGTTTCGATCATCATTATCGCAATTCTTTATCGCTTATGATAGGCTCGTACCCGTATGACGAGTCCATTGCGTATCTACTCCATTGTGTATATCTTCTTGTTTGTCCTTCAGGTTCAGAATCTTGCGCTACCCACGAGAAGAAATATTTCCAGTTGTGGAAGTAAGTTTTCCGATAGCCGAGGAAAGGACGCGTAGAGATTCGCGTACAATTTCATTTACCAGTAGGTTATGAGATTCTTATGGATTGTTCTGTTTCAGCCGTACTGCCAACCGCACTCAACGCTTGAGGTGATAACCTTTCTTGGAGATAAATAGTACACTTGATAATGATAATACCTTTTTCTCCTTCCGACTCTGAAGCTTACAAGAAAGCTTGCTTTTGGAGAACAATATTTACATGCAATGATTGAATAAAAAGTGAATATAAGAGAGAGAGAGAGAGAGAGAGAGAGAGAGAGAGAGAGAGAGAGAAAGTGTCTTCACTTTTGTAAATACATCAAAAAAGACTCTGTGAGTTTCTTCATTGAACGAGGAGATGAAACAGAAGGAGTAGGGGAAGTGCTGATTCGATCAACCGCCCCCCTCCCCTCCTCCTCAAGAGGAACGTTTGTTGATGGGATTCAAATCAAGATTTCACGTCGGGTTTGGCAGAGCGTCGAAGGATCAAGCAAGATGGAGTCACAGAAAAGCCAAAAAGGAAAAACACTAGGAGAGAAAGTCTGTTATTCTCCCGGGGAACATAAATCCTACATCGTAATGAGTTTAAAGTTACCGGATGCCATTCCGAATGCTGGAATTTCCTGCGGAGCTGTGCTAGATCTCAAGAAGAGAGCGCATATTCGGAGAGGACACGAGTAGAATCGTGAAGGAGAGTAAAGAGAACAGAGACAGGCAAACCCGTCGCTTGGAATATTTTTATGACAGGGAGGAAGAAACCTCATTAATTCGCCGGAGGGTCCTGCCACAGGATCTGCCAAAACTTTTCTTGACTTAGATCCGACGGAGTTTTGGCCATGGCCATACTCGACGCAACAGATGCTGATTTCTTTCATGTAATTTGAACATAATTAGGATTTTAAGTTTCTGCCAAAACTTTATAAAACATGTTAAAAAATCTAGCTGTACAATGAAGTTCACTTTTATTCGGAAGCTTCATATTTTGAACGGCGGTAACATAATTTTGTTGATGCCACAGGAATAAAAACTACAGGATTCACTAATTGTTCGTTAAATTCATTCAAATAATAAATTTGAGCTCTCAAAATTCTAAATTAGAGTTTTGAAAATAATTTCTGGCATAAAGAAAATGCTAATATTTCTATAAAATGGACACGGAACAAAAATGATATAAGCTGTCTATCGATACCAGCAGATTAATTCACTCTACGACAAGATGTAATTTGAATAGAGAATATATTTATCTCAGACAGTTTCTCAGTAAAGATTTACTCATTTTGCTTGTATTTGATTCAAGGAAACATTGCTGTAGCAAACTTCAGACAGTATGATAAAGGATTCTATACCACTCTAACCTCGAAACCTTAACCTTGAAATGATTGTTTCTGCTCTCGTGGTGTAAAATACATTCCTTCTCATCTGCTGAATAATCACCTTTGACACACGTATCTAAATGTACTATTTCTTTAGACATAAACGCAAAAGCTTCCTTTTTCTGCGTTTATAAATATATTTAAAATTGACAATCTGGTACTGCATCGGTGAACAGTGGCCAAAATATTTTGGTAACTGGTTAGCGACGAGAAAAGTGTCCTGCTCATTGTTCCAACTGCTAACGCCACCTAGCCTCATAAACAATGAAGCTATGTTGAAATCTCAATCAATGAGGTTTTTCCCATTTTTTTGTAACCATGGATAATCTCAGGTTTCGCATTTACATTTGAAAAGAACAATATTATTCGATACACAAGGCCGTAGTTGGACAGGAAGTGAGCTAATCTTTCTCTCTCGCACTCATTGTCGGCGTTCAATCGCATGCGCAACTCAGAGGCCAAATAGTATACCACAAAATAATGTAAGTATTCGCTCTACCTGGCACTACTATGCGAGCACTATACGACGAAAATGTTTCAGCTAATTTTGCCAATACATAATAAGCGATCCAATTGGCGCGTCCTTCTCTAGCGGGTCCTTGCTGATGACTATTGCTCGATTACAGAGCGTTCATATATCAATGAATAAATGTTTGATGGACTAATAATATTAAATATAATACAGATCTCACTTTTTTTCTCGTTTTGGTAAAGTATCTCATGTTGGAGGGAACTTATTTACACTATAAATCCTTTGTACCAGAATTCCGGGCCAAGCAATGGTCAAACCTGCGATTCCGGTCCAATAGGCTGACTTTCTGATCCAATGGACCAGAAATGCGTTTTTTGGTCCAAGCTTGGGACAGAGAGATCCTGAGCTTGGACGCAAAGTTCCAGTCCAACGGATTAAGAGTTTAGTGAATCCTCCTCAAAATGTATTACTGTGCATAGTAGGATAGTCGGGTCATTTTTCTAATAAAATAAATGTACACAGATTTTTTTAAATTCGGAAAAATGATTATTATTATTCCTTCCGACAACTTAAATGTCTTATGGAGTTGAACATGTACAATGTATCTTATTTTTACTCCTTCGATTTAAGGCATGATATAATAATTCAATTCATTCTTTGTATGCTTCTCCGCTTATTAGTGAATATGGCATTGATTCAATTCTTATATTTCAGAAATAAATTTTTTATATCTAGTCGTATGCAAACATGCATGAAAGTCTAATATTTGAAGGCTCTTCGCAAACCTTAGGTATATTTGTGCAACTTGAAATTCCTAAGATGCAATTCCAAGACTATTCACAACAGATATAAAAATGAATAATAATAAATAATCTTTATTTTACATTACAAGAAGGACAAGAAAAACTTATGAAAAATGACAAATTCAGCCTGACTTCAGAGCTGCAGGCGGATAATTGAAAACAGTAGACATAAACTCAACCATCAGCACCAAGGCCGGCAGAAAGTTCGAGGAAATACAAAGCAACGTGCGCAATGTACGTACGAATAGAGTATTTTTTTTGAAAATAAAAAAATACGTGTACATTTATTTGTTTGGGTAAATTATTCGGCGAACAAGTGCGTTGGAGTTTGAAAATGTAATTTTTAGGGCCACCCTAGTGTATTGCCAAGAATAAAATCAAAACAAGTTGCGTCGCAGCAAGTAGAATACAAATTTGAGTGTTAGAATTGTATGAACCTCAGAATCATTCGATTTTGTTTATTCTAGAAAATTCTATGCAAATATATTAATACTTCCTATTTGATGATGCCAAAAATGACAGATACAATAATAAGATTGCACAATTCTTATTTCAAACAAAGTATTCACCGGAAATACTTGAATATTATCAAAGAAATTATTGCTTCGAATTTTTTAGCCCTTAAGTTTGCATAGAAATTACGAATCGATTGAATATTCCCGTAATCCCGTTCTAAGACAAAAATCTTTTGTTAATAAATAACTTTTCAAATTTCTTATTTTGAGGTTAAAAACATTTTCGATACATATTTATAAAAAGTGAATTCGAAAAGTAGTGATATAGAAATCTATAATAATATGATGAAACAAATATTTACCTTAGATTTTATGACAAGATATTTTTTTAATAATAAATCAATTCAAAATTTGAGGGAACAAAACATTCTAAAATCCACGTATTCATAAAATATGTAAAGCGGAAAAATTAAAAATATGTACCGCGCCCTGTTATCCCTGACGTTTTAGCGAAAAAGCTTGGCCGAGATTTCGTCTCGCCAAGATATAAGCGGTTCGAAGGTATAATCGGTTAGTCCGTGCGAATGTATAGATACAATGGGATTGAGGTCCAAGAATGTTGGATAGGGTTCGAATCCCCAGCGGGTGCAATTTTCCCAAGCGTTTGAGTGTGCGATTTTGAAAGTGACCGTGCGTCTCATTATGTATTTTAAACATCGATTGAGTGACAAGAAGTCCTGGGACACAATAAAGAAAATTACCATATAAATTTTTAAAAAATTCCCTCTGAACACAGAATCTGATGAATTTGCTTTTTATTTCCTGTTGAACGCTGACCCGGCTTGTGTACAATTTTTCCGATTGCACAACAAGTTCCGATAGTTACTACGATCTGTTCGAATGTTGGAACCACGAAGGAATACTAAGGAGTAGTAACTCCCTGTGTGTTTGCCGAACAGAAGTGGAACGAGAATGCGTCCAAAAA